>CM031955.1:3665501-3950501 GCA_018749465.1 Paracanthobrama guichenoti
TATGGCGATACAAGCTTCTGCCCGACAGCAACAATATTATACATTTGATTCATTTATTAAGTATTTGTCTTATAGAATAATAATAATAATAATAATAATAATAATAATAATAATAATAATAATAATAATAATAATAATAATAATAATTGCACATGCCTACACTCTAAAAAATGCTGGGTTAAAAACAACCCAAATTGGGTTGTTGGGTTGTTTTAACCCAGCATTTTTTAGACTGTAGAATGCCTTTTTTAAAACTTTATTTAGTGTTCTTTTAATGTTTTTAATTGTAGTTCCATAAAGTCTCAAAGAATCAATGTTAAAACTTTTCCCGGACGCAGAAATCTTTTCTTCTGGCAGAACATAAAATGTGCATTTGTCCTTCACATTTTTCTTTCATTTGTCAAAAGTAATAAGCCAATTCAGTGGGACTTTTAATTCATGACACCAGCTTATGGTTTTGGATTATAGTTATTTGTGTAGAAAGCAAAAAAAGAGATTCATGCCATTTTTGCAATTTAATAAAGGTTGTGAAGATGATGATAGTGGTGGTAGCAACCTTTGCAATATGTTGGCTCCCCTACCACATCTACTTCATTCTGGGAAGCTTCAACAGGGACATATACAAGCAGCACTACATCCAGCAGGTCTATTTGGCCATTTTCTGGCTGGCCATGAGTTCCACTATGTACAACCCTATCATCTACTGCTGTCTAAACCAAAGGTAAATGCACATTACATCTAATGTAGGACAAAGAAATGTAATGTAAACACATTAAAGTAAATATTTAGTACAGCGTTTGCATTAATGTCAATTAAACTAGGACTAATCTTGGTGTGATCCCTAGAGTTTTACTGCAATACTATCATTGATATTTAATCAATATTTACCTTGTCCATATTTAATGCACAAGAAGTTTGCATGTAGCATCTGCTGTCTTTCTGTAGATTCCGCTCAGGTTTTCGCAAAGCGTTCCAGTGGTGCCCATTCGTCAAGATTTCTGAGGAGGACAACATGGAACTGCAGCACATGAGGACCTTCCACATGAGACGCAGTTATCACACCGAGACCACCAGCGTGGTGGTCCGAAATCATGCCAGTGAACCAGAAGACACCACATCCAAACTAATCAAAGCCTGAGTCTACAATATTTCAGTGGTGGGTAAACAGAGAGGGTGAAAAACATTCTTGTTGGCTATTCTTAAAATCAAGCACGCCCACACTTTGCACTTAATACCTCACATTGTGCTCTATGGTGGATTCAGTGGGCTTTACAGGCGGAGTATTCGTCTACTCCTATGGCATAAGCACCAAGCCTTATTTGTTTCTGTGTTGCTGCTTAAAGTACTATAGTATACATATAAATCAGTTTGTTCTGTAAATACTGTATATAATACTGTTCAAAAGTTTGGGGTTAGTAAGATTAAAGAAATTAATATTGTTATTCAGAAAGGATGCTAAAAAACTAACAATACAGATATAAAATGTTACAAAAGAATCCAATGTGTCCTGGTTTCCACAAAAATATTAAGCGGCACAACTGTTGAAATGTCTTGAGCAGCAAATCAGAATGTTTGAATGTTTTGTGAAGGATCATGTGACACTGAAGACTGGGGTAATGATGCTCAAATTCAGTTTTGTCATCATAGGAATAAATTACATTTATAATATATGAAAATAGAAAACAGTTATTTAAATGTACTATTTTACTGTATTTTGATCAAATAAGTGCAGTCTTGATTCTTATCAAAACTTTGTTTCTCTAAAAATATTACTGAACCAAAACTTTTGAACGGTTGTGTGCTTTGTTGTTTCATAGACCACTCTATAGAGAAATTATTGTTTCAGACTGTAAATATTAGTTAAATGTCAAGTGGCGGCTGTAAATGTAAAAAGAAATTAAATGATAATGAAATAAAAATCAAAATAGTCAGTGCATCTGTACCTTAGGTCAAGACTGGATTGCTTGAGATATATGCCAGCAAGTGTAAACAGGATGATGACTGTTCTGTTATATTGACAGCGCTGGAAAAAGAGAGAGAAAAAAAAAAAACGAGGAGGGAAAAATGTGTTGCATTAGTATACTTAGTGGTTGAAGACATTATGTATATATTTAGTGACAAGCTAACATATACATGAAACCAAATAGACATTTCCATGTTGTAATTGTACTTTACATAAAAAAGCAAGCTCACGTTCAGTGGTACTCAGTGTTTCACATTTCATGTATTATCTTTAATATACTGCATGTACATCCATATGCTTGACTGATTAAAGACAGCCTGCCTTGGTTTTATCCCTGAGACAAAGAGATATTCCTTTTTATTTCAATGCCAATAATATGTATTCTGTTTTCTTTCTGGTATACAGCATTCAGCCAATAACAAATCTAAACATTCTGAAATATAGTATTAAAAATCTATATAAAATTATTTTGTGTGTTTGTAATGCTGTCACATACAGTATAATGGCAGTGGTAATACACAATTTATATTTTTTATTGATTTTGTTGGTAAAATCGGTTTGTTAGTTTTTCATTTGTATGATTGTCTGAGATCTGTTTAAATGTATGATTGTTCTGTGTTGAAATTGAAGTAAAGGAAATAGTAAAGTAATCTGACTTGAAGTTCTTTACTACACCTTGCAGCTTTCAATTGAAGAAGGTTCACATTTGGCTCCCTTAAAGCTTAAAAGCCAGAATACTGGAAGACATTTCAGAAAGGGAATATTAAGCTGCTGTTTGGAGAATATCTTCAATATTTAACTATTTTGTTCAGGTGTGCTTTTTTACTCATCATCTGGCAAATGAATCATCAGTCCATCCATCCATCCATCCATCCATCCATCCATCATCCATCCATCCATCCATCCATCAAAGGAATTTCTTTTATTGCACATACAATCATCACACAGGTTGCAAATAGTAAACAAATCTACATTGTTTGGGCAACCTTGAAGTAAACCACAGAACACAAATTCAATTGATCAAAATATTTTTTATGGTTTTCTCCTATAGGTTTATCCAGGAACATCTATTTATATAGTGCAACTATGAAATAGTACAAAATCAGTGGATGCTAGACCTCCATTACCAAATAAGGCATGCATTCATCAGAAGATCTCTGAGCTTCTACACAGATTCACTCACATGAACTATACAGGATCACTCACAAATAACCAGCCAGGGCACACAGAATGACATTTACTCTGCACACACACACACACACGCACACAGCAGAAAGCTGACAAAACACGCATGATACAATCTGCTAAAGTCTTCGAGTATGAGGGGATAAGACTATTTCAGAAGGGGTGGATATGCAAAGGCAATAGGTTCTTTCTGTTGTTCGTTTGTATGGCGACAGTATAAGGGGCTTGAATTATGCAGGAAGGCAGCTGTGACTGCGAGACTGAACTTGTACGCCTTCTTCACTTGTCGTTTCTCAAATGTTTCGCAATATTTACAACACAATAAACTGCCACACAGACAAAATGACAGTACGCAGAGGTTTGGAATTAGCTTGGCATATTTGCAACAAAATACCTTATTTCCCTCAGGTATTCATTCTGTTGCATCTTCCATCAAATATAAAAATAAAATAAATAATATCTTCATATACTTGGTCAAATATCTTAACTTTAATGTTTGTAATGAGTTTACATTTCTTCCCTTTTTCCAAATATACATCCATAAATACTTTAACAACGGTTTAACATCTTAAAGAGAACATCTTTATATAGTTTGGGTGGACACAGATAGACCAACCCCTAATAACACACATAGACATACACAGAGAAAGCCTGACAGGAACATGTAGACTTGAAATACAAAGCAAAGGGGTCACAGTTCTGGGAATGAGTAAAAGGATGTGCTGTATCGTAGTGAATGAGAGCCGAGTCACAGCTGCGAGTGGAAATGTATAGCCTATGCTCCGAGAGAGCTAGAGAATGGATTGAGGGCTTGTTCCATGAAGGATTCAGCTCTTTTGTTCTTGCTGGCGGAGGCGGCACCCAACGGCGGTGATCAAGGCAGCACCTTTCCCGCTTCCATCTTCCGAGAGAAGGAAGGTGACGTTGCATTTGGGGGCAAGCTCCTTCACAGTCTGGTGCATTATCCGTGAGAAACTGAAGAGAAGGAGAGGATAGATCAGATTTCACAAGGAATATGTACTGTACTGAAATCACAAAAGCAATCAAAAATACATCCTTTCCACAAGTATTACTTACTGTGGATGGAGCTTATACAGGGTGCCATCCACCCCAACTGTGATGTCCAGATGGTCCAGGTCACGGTTCTCCCGGATTTTGTCCACAACAGCAGCCATTCCAGCTCCACAGAGCTGGGCAGCCCGGCGGGAAACAGCTCCACACACTTCCTTGACGATAATACTGTCATCGCATGTGCTGTCCAAACCCAGATGCTGCAGAATGGACCTGACCTGCAGTAGCGCCAAGCGGTCACTAGAGGGAAGAAAATGCATTTTAGGCCATGACCATTAAGCAAGACGAAGTAGCCTAAACAATATAAAAATGTATCTAAATTCCAGTATGTCTTGTTTTCACGATGAAACCTGGAAAAATAATCAAAATAATCTATGAAACTGCTGCAGTACCTCTCAATTTGGGAAAGGAACTTGGTTTCGAAGATTCCCCTGGTCTTCAGGGTCTCAGAGATCTGTCCTCTGAAGAGGAAGCCACGTTTCGTCAAGTCAATCAAGATGTTCCGTACAATTTCACCCAGGTACATGCCACTGCACATCTTCTCATATCTAAAAGTGTAAAAACAAACATTAAATATTTAGATTTTTTTAAGAGGTTCTAATGTTCTCAAAGTCTGCATTTATTTGATACAGAAATATTATAAACAGTATTTTAAAGTTCTTTTAATTCATGTGATGGCAAAGCTGAATTTTCAGGAGCCATTACTCCAGTCTTTAGTGTCACATGATTCTACAGAAATCATTCTAATAGGCCCAATGCAGATTTGGAAACATTTATTATTATCGTTGCTGTTTTGTTGTGGAAACCACGATACATTTTTCAGGATTCTTTGATAAATAGAGTTCAAAAGTTTTTACAACGTAGAAGTCTTTACCGTCACTTTTACTACATCACATCCTCTTCTCAAGATTTTATGGATTTATGGGGAATCTCAAATTTCAACTCTCTTATGTGCACTAACACTGTGAGTATTCAAGGTATCTGCATTTACATTCTTATATTACGGTAGCAATACAAACCATAAGCACCTCATCTCACGAATTCTTCAAGACTAGCTTTCTAATGTTCAAATATTTGCACCTGCTACATTGGCATCAATTTATTTTCTAAACTTTTTTTCTTTTCCTCACACTTGACTGGGTAAAACTGCTCACTTTTGTTTGCCGGCATTGAGGGAGAGATCATCCACAGCATTATCATACTGAGTCCTGATGTCATCCAGGCAGCCATTATCTCCAAATGCTCCCCACTCCATGTTCACACACATCCTGCCATCCAATCCATCGACCGTCTCAATGTTCCGCATTTCCTCCATGTAGCAGGCATTGCTGCCCGTTCCTAAAATCACAAATGAAAATATCTTAGCATCCTCTGCCAAGTCAAATTTGTTTATTACACTCTTTTAGATTAAAATACTGAATTTACCTGCGATTAGCCCAACCTCACATGTGGGTTCCTCATATGCACATGTCATCATTGTACCCACTGTGTCATTCACTATAGCTACAACGTCCAAATCAAACTCCTGTGCACAATATAGCATACAAAAAACATTAATCACATACACACACATCTGCAATACACAGCCAAAGTACAATAACAAGTATCAAATCTAGATTTAAAAATCAGATTTAATCAACTCATGTATCGTCTTTTTACTTTTGTAACTTTAACTCACCTCTCTCCTCTTGATCCCATCTCTCAGGAGGCTGACAACATCTTCACCTTCACAGTCTGTGGCTTTAAAACCCTTTGTCCAATTTACCAGAATTCCCTGTATCCATCAAAGCATGAAAAAAATCATCAGGATTTCATTCAATAGAGGAGCAAATAAAGTTTAAAGAAAAGGCAAACTCACCGCATCCAGACTAGTTTGTCTGCAGGGGAAGGAAAAGGTAAATCCCAGAGGCAGACGGGCGTTCTTCATCCCCATATAGTCCAGGAAGTCAGATATGCAGTACACAATGTGATCAAAGAGCTGCAGGTGGCAATTAAAATCATTTAGTGTTGCAATATTGTCTTTATTTAAAGATGCTAATTATAGTCATTAACAATTTAAAAACACTTTTCCCATCTGTGTGTAGTACTGTAAAGAGCGCTGTACATACACTACCGTTCAAACGTTTGGGGTCAGTAGGATTTAAAAACATTTATTTTTTTAAAGAAGTCACTCATGCTCAACAAAAAGCATTTATTTGAACAAAAATGTAGAACGTATTACCATTTAAAATAACCTTTTTTTGTTTTATTGTATTTTAAAATAATTGCAATTTATCCAGCAACCATTACTCCGGTCTTCAGCCTCACATTATCCTTTAGAAATCATTCTAATTTTCTGATTTGGTGCTCAAGAAACATTTACTATCAGAGTTGAAAACAGTTGTGCTACTTAATACAGAAAGTTCAAAAGAACAGCATTTATTTGAAAAATATTTTTTTGTAACAATGTAAAAGTCATTACTGTCATTTTGTCCAATTTAATGTATCCTGTCTGAGTAAAAGAAAATCTAGCCTTTTAACTAGGTGTAAATATGCCATAGTGACTACATACCTCATCTCCGGTTCCTTGCATTACTTCTATGGGAATGGCATAAATTTTATTATGCATCTCCACAGTTCGTTTCTTGCCACTGCGAATCTTTACCAAAAGCACTCTGAAGTTTGTACCTCCAAGATCCAGAGCCAAAAAGTCACCATTTTCTGGATAAAAGAGAAAATACAGAAATAAAGAGAAGTCATGAATCTTGCTGCATGCAAAAATGTATTAAAATAATGATGAAAGATGAGAGAATGAGAGGAATAAAGACCTAATAAAGTTCCTGTGCCATCCTTTCATTTTATTGCTATAATTGTGAATTCAGAAGGTTGTGAATTTTCTGCACATTTTCTCAATATTGATATCTGAACACATCTGCATGCACTATTCTTAACTGGGAAACTTCAGCTTAAATCACTATAAAACAATGTCTGCCTGCCTGTACTGAGTAAGCCAGGGATTATACTATGATGCTATTCAGCAGGGATAAGGAGAATTTAATTTGGTCATAGCAGGGGAGCAGGTGGTTTTCAAAGATGATGCATGAATGCATTTTGCTGAATGTGATTATGACATTGCATTTTTAAAGAGAGGAAAATACAGATATATCTGGGGATCACTGCATATCTTGGATTCCATCTGTCTGAAAAATACACCATATAATTGTAGATGTCTTACCTGATCCATCCGGAGTACTCCGCACATAGGTGGGCAGCATCTTGACGGTGGCTATGTTTTGAGTATTCTTGCTCAGTCCATTCTGGATCTCAGTTCTCATCCTCTTTTTCACCTCCAGCAGTTGGTCTTTGGTCAACCGGAACTCTGCCAGCGTCTCGGCAATCTGACGTGTCTGATCGGACAACCTGTAAGCCCAGGCTGTTACCAGTGCAGCTCCTTTGCCACTTCCACTCTCAGAAAGCAAGAAGCGAACATCAGACTCTGGGACCAGACGACGCACAGTTTTGTGCAACCGCCGGGAATACCTGGCAGAAACAGAGGAATGTGGGTTCAAATGACGAGATATCACTGCACATTCTAGACATGCTCATGATAGGGCTTTTTGTCTCAGTGATGGGGATTTTAGACTGACTCAATCTGTAGGTTACATTATGCCAGTGGATGGCAACATGTGATTGTCTTTGTGAATGATTAATTGAACTATTAATTCAATCGAATCATTTAAAAAACTAATTCATCCAGGAATGCAACAAGTGACTTTTTATGAGAGGGTCAATGAATCAGTTACTCAACCCATTTGTTCAAAAACATTATTTAAAATAAGGAAAAGTCAAACAAAGTAATATTTAACAGTTAAATGTTTTAAGGCCTTTGTATCCAAGATAATTTCACTAATCTTATGACTGCTATTGTTTAAGGCAGTTGAAGGACATTGTTCTTGTGCAACACAGATACGTAGCCATATCTAATTTGCTCTCTCTTTTAAGTTTCACTAAGTATAGAACACTGGTATATCTTTCAGGTTTTCTATTTAAAGACTATTTTGACATTCAAAGAGGCCTGTGAATTGTTGTGAATAGGTGCCATAGAAATCCATGTGATATCAGCCTTAATTTAATCATCCACTGTTCTAATCTTTCAACTAATCTCTCTGTGACCTTTTAACATCCAATTTAGTGCCCAGATAAGGTCAATGAGTATGTCTAGACTGACACAACAAATAGAGGCACAGCTGCTCCTATGGAAACATACTCGATGTATATTAATAGAACTCGTCTTTGTCTCAGGAGGCCTCAAGAGGGTTCAGTGCTCGCTCAGAATGTCACATGCACCTGCAGTTTTATTTCCAAGACCCTCTATATTGACTTGCTAAGCATGCTGGGTACGTATTACTGATAAGTCTGATTTTAACCTGATGATCTGAATGTAATTACTCACTGAGGGTGCATCTTGTATAGGGAGCCATCGATGCCCACTGTGGTGCGGAGGCGCGGGGCGCTCTTATTGTCCTTGAGACGTGTGAGGATGGCACCCAGAGTGGCAGCAATTAGATTAGCAGAGCGAAAAGAGACAATAGCGCAAACATGTTGTACGGCAATGCAGTCGTCTTCAGATGGCTCTACACCCAAGCGTGTCAAAATTTCCTTGGCTTTGGTAAGTCCCTCTTTGCTCCTAGAGAAAAAGTGGTACTGTTGTAAGGTTGGAAATATCCATTTTAATTTTAGTCCACTAGTGAAAGTTCTTCCATTTTTTAAATTAAGTTAATTGTTTGCTGAATTTGTAAACATTTACATTCATTTTATTTTAATATACCTTAAAACATTTGATAAACATTTACAATTGATAATACTAGTAAAAAGAATCATATTTATGGTCATTATGAATTAAAAGCGTACTGGTAATGAAACGAATGACGACTCACTTCTCAATTGCAGAAACATGCTTGGTTTCAATTTTTCCTTTTGTAAGCAGCTCTGGGGTGATGCGGCCCTCAAACAGCATGCCTTCTTTAGCCATCTTAACCAGGATCAGCCTCACCAGCTCACCCATGTACATCCCACTGACCATCTTCTCAAACCTGAGAACAGCCAACATTCACCTTTACCTCCTCAAAAGTTTTGGATAAAATTTGCTTTTTGGGAGCTGAGACAGAGTTCCGTGGCTTACAATTGCTTGCCGGGGTTGAGGGACCCACGGTCGATCTCCCTGTCAAACTCAGTTCGGATATCCTCCAATGTGCCGTCGTCTCCAAATGCCCCCCATTCAGTATTAATACACATCCTGCCTTCATCTCCCTCCACCAGGTCAATGTGCCTAAGCTCCTCCATGTAACATGCATTAGTGCCAGTACCTGAAGGGATCACAGCAGCAGATGTTCATGAATCCACAAGCTTTATTTGAGCATATTTGTGGTATTCACTTTACATCTGTACACTGAGAGAGGTTCATTTTAAAATCTTACAGAGGAAAAAAAATATATATATATATTCAAATGGACATTACAACTCTACAATCCTACATTTGAAACACATCTAACTTCAGTCTGTAGGGGCAATGTCACATAAAACAGGTACAAGAAAGAGATATTTCAATATTTTTCTTACCGATAATAATACCAACTTCACAGCGCTGGTCATCAAAGCCACAAGTCATCATAGTTCCAACAGTGTCATTTACAACTGCCATGATATCTGCATCATAGTCCTGTAAGTGAATCATTACATCATTAAATCCATTATAAAAAGTCTAAAATTAATATCCACCTGTATACTATTCACATAAAAAAGTGAAGGTTTATAAGACTCACCCCACGTTTTTTGATGGCTTTATTTAGAAGCTTTACTACATCCATTCCCTCCACCCCACTGGCCTTAAAGCGTTTCGTCCATGTCAGCAAAACAGCCTGTATTCATACATTAAGGTGTCAGGCAGGATTCAATAAAACAAATCTAAATCTCAGTTGTGTAAATTGGATCTGTGACACACAGTAGTAGCACTATATAAAATGTAAATGTCACAACTCTTTGGAAAGCCAAATAGAATTCAATGCTACGTTACCTCATCCAGCTTGCTTTGTAAACAAGGGAATGAAAACGTGAAACCCACAGGAAGCTTCTTGTCTTTAATTTTTTGTTTCTCCATGAAGTCTCCAAGACATTCTGCAACATGGTCAAACATCTGCAAGAAATAATGAGGATGTACAGAATGGAGACAAGTAAGATTTTAGACAAAAGCTGGATGACCGAAGATAAAAACACCACTTAAGCTAACTTACAGTAGACTATATGACATTACACTTACACACAAAATCAGTTCTTCATCTCTCAGACCACAAACATATCAGCTGTTAAAGAAGACTAAAGGAGTTCAAATTCCACACATATTTTCAATATTTGCTATAGTCACAAAAATGGGTTGTTTATGGTTTCAGGTGGATGAAGAAGTGGTCACGTACCCGTGATCCACTGCCGTGGATGATGTCCTCTGGAGTCTCATATATCTGGCTTTCCATCTGCACTGTCTGTTTCTTCTCATGAGACACTTTCACCCGCAGAATACGGAAATTAGAGCCTCCCAGATCCAGGGCAATGAAATCTCCTTTTTCTGTAAGTGAATTAAAGAAATGATCAAAATCATCAAGAGTTCACAAATATTTAGCAGTATTACTGTTTTGACTGCACTGACACTATTGGATGAGAACTCAACTTAGCTGGATGATACATCACTGTTTTCTGCAGAGCTGCTTTATAGCTGAATTTAACTCATTTCATAATTGATGAACTTTACACAGTTATTGAACCAAACTGAATCAACACTGAACTGATTTCAACTGAATAATGCCTGTTTACTATTGTATTTTTAGAGCTCCTTTACAGCAGAATTGAATTCTGTTTGCATCACTGAATCATTATTTTCATATTTATTACTGTAAAGCCGCTTTGAAAATCTGTACTGTATAAAGCGTTAGGTCTATATATTGTTTCACACGTTTGTGTGCCCATATAATCTTAGTGAAAGTGGTAAACAGATTTGGCTTGCTGTCTGCTATAGAGGGGCTCGGAGAGGATATTCTACGCGAGCTCCAATTCCCCCCCATAACAGGCAAAATTGTAAAAAAAACAAACACAAAAACAAAACAAAAACAAAGGAGAAGCAGGGCAGGAGGAGGGATGCTGCAGGAACTAACAACGGGAAGAGGTAAGCTGCTGGTTTTATACCTTGGTATTATTTGGAAGCTTGGATGGGCGTACTCCTCCCAAAATTACCTTTAATAACTTCACTAGTGACTTGACTTTATACACCAAAATGACATGAGGGTGAGTAAATCATGACAAAACTTTCATTTTTTGGTGAACCATCCTTTTAATGATACTTGATACATGTAGCATTAAACTAGTAAGAATGTTCCCCTTCTGGAAATTGCTTTATTAAGCTACTGTTGCTGTTATCCGTATGACACCATGGCTGAAACTTGACTGGGTATAGAGTATCATTCTTGTGATGAGACTGCGCATCAGCATTTATTTTGGTCGTGACCAAGGAGGCTTAATCAAGAATGCTTTACTGAGCTTGCCAAAGATGTATACAAATCAACTCAGTCAGCACTCTCACAGCAAGGAAACCCACTTAGCCTTGAATTCTTAGTAACAGATTCTTAAATCTTCACAAATTGTCTGTGGTAAAATACTGGTTAATAAGTCTGTTTATGCCTTAGATTAAACAGAGAAAGAGCAATGGCAAGAGATGTTTGCATTAGGTTAAAAATGCTCTCTATAACTGTCTTTCTTGGTTCTCGAGGCTCCTCGACGTGTCCAGATTGTCGATATTATGTGCAATCCTTGTTGCCAAGCAACACTGAAAATCAAATGCCTTTCTTTTTCCCCCGGCTGTCTTCTGTTTCTAGGCTGGATATAAGGGGTCTGAGAGTGTGAAGATTTTTAATTCTGTAAACTCAGCATCAACTGGAAAGTTCAGATAACTAGAGTTCCAAGTTACTTCAGTAAAATGTTAATCGTATGAAAGGGATAGCAAAACGGTTTCAGCAACCTAAATGTATTATTTTGGTGACTTTTATTATTATTAATTAATATGCCATTAAACAACATACTCTATTTAACCATTCCTGGAAAACTTTATAGTTTAAATGACGAGTACAAATTAAATTAAACGAGTACAAATATAAAAGGTTACGTACAGTAAAGCGAGACTGAAACTATTTTATACTCTATATAAATCTCAGATGTTGTTTTATAACATGTAAAATTACAGCAAACCACAATAATTCTTTCAAATGCAGGTGAGTGGTTGGTGGGCTTTTTCATATAGTACAGACTTGCTGTAATTTTATCATTGCAATGTTAAAGGCACACTATGTCGTTTTTCGCCGCTAGAGGTCACCTATTCTAAACAAAGGCGTAGCTTGATGACGCCGAGATTGAGCGCGGAATCTTGGGAGTTGTAGTCTTTACCTCAGCCGGTGGAAAAGAATCAGGACGGATTCATGATTTGGATTCAGAAATCATGTTCATGGATGAGATTATTAACGTTACTGTAGAATGAAGCAGAGCAGGGCCGAGTGCTGAGGGAGCTGAACGAGGTCGCTGAAGATTGCTAATGAGACAGCAGCTGAAAAGCTGAACTTTTATTATGCCAGTCGCTGCTTTCCGCCAAGCATATGTGGGGTAACGCGGTGCTGTTTTATCATAGATACATTTGAGTGTGATGAAAACGTTAGGCTACTCTGTGTGTTCGCTCCGTAGCTGCTATGACACACTTATTGCACACGGCATAAGCTAGATCGATATTAGAATATCATATTAATAAATGCTGGATGGCTTGTGTTGCTAAATGGCATGCAATTAATTTTAAAACATATTGCATGGCAGAAAAAATGCTACAGTTCCCTTGTCTAATAAAACATATATTAAAGTGTCTTTGGTGTTTCCATGGTTTCTACAAAATAAAGCCGGAAATCAATATGGGCATAAATCAATCAGATTTGATTATGTCCATGTTGTCATAATTGCAGTGAATTACTTTGTTGGTACAGGAGCAGTGAATCTGGCATCCTTAACTAGAATAAATCTGCCTTGCAGCAAAACATATTGGGTTTTCACAGGATTGTAAATGCAATGCAAATTTTTGTTAATTTACATTTATTCATTTTTAGCACTTTAAGTGGGCTATTAAAAAGTGTTATTTATATGCTGCCTGAATTATGTTTTTTTTTTTAAACATACGCGGAGACTGCGTCACACGTCATATTGTGACCGTTGCACTGTAAGTACGTAGGAAGAATTCGTCCGCTCTTGTCCACCTTCGGTATTGTGTAAAGGTAGGCAGGTTTTTTGTGTTCATTTTTATTTCCTGTCGCTCTGCAGACTCATTTATTGTCTATAACAGTGTGAACAGCTCAATAACACTTTTATTTAAAGGCTAAATTTATGTCCCGCGTAGACCGGTCTGTTGCATTACGATTGCAAGTATCAATAATGTCAAAAATGTGACGCGCAGTCAAATGTCCCGGTTGTTAACGAGTGTTTTAACCGACACGCTTGTTGTGCTTCGTGGAGTTTTGACGTGTTTTATATATATATTTTTTTAAAAACTGCAACATAAAACATCTTCCCGCGCCTCTGCGTACGTTATTAGGGATGGTAACAAACTGCACTGAAATCAATTTTCACATTCCAATCTCACTGGGATTACAGCTCAAATAATCTGTGATGTAACCCAATGCTTTTGATTGGATGCTGCAGGTCATGTAGAAAAGCAGGAGCACATGTCGATGCAGCTCTGAATGGCACAGGGGAAAGTGGTTCAATATTGTAACCACTCAGTAGTAGATTCACCACTGTGCATAGTAAAGCATTTGGAGAGAAGTATATTAATTAACAGGCTATTTAAAAGAATGTAACCTGATTGCGACATTAACATTTGATTTAACCATTACTTAGCCTTGATGCAAATTATTGGGGAATGAGTAAAAATGTGCAGTACTAATCAAAAACGAAAATTCAGTAATATCCCTAACACTATCTTTTGTGCTGAGGGAAATCTACACTTGCAGCAATACTGGTTAAACTAGTTTTCTTGACAACTTACAAACAGCTTTTAATGAATACTTTGAGGTTGAAAGTTGCCCAAAATTCACTTTATAGGCCTAACATGCAATGGTATCTCTGAGCTCAGTACTTGCTTCAATTAAACCATTAATTCAAATTTATTGATTTTCGATTAAAAAAACAAAAAACAATACTTTGGTAAAAGGTATGGTTCTTTCTCTTGTCAAAGCATTTAAAAGCAGTATATGAAGGGAGCTGAAGTTTCTTATTCCATGTTATACATGTTCCTTTTACATAGATTTTTCTTCAAATATTGAAAGATTCTGTGGCCAGATAAAAGTCTGCTTTCAGTGTGTATTTACATGTAAAAAAAAAAAAAAGCATATATATATATATATATATATATATATATATATATATATGATTTGTGACCATAAACATTATAAACTCACCTGAACCATCAGGAATGGACCTTACAAAGGTGGGCAGCATCTTGACGGTAGCTGTTGGGTTAGTGTCTCGTCCCAGTCCGTTCTCCATTTCCCTTCGGAAGCGGGCCATGATGTCGCGCAGTGTCTCGTCAGAGAACCGCATGGCGTACAAGTATTTGTCAATCTACACAAATGGACACACAATAAAAAAACTAAACAAATTGCATTACATTGATAAAAAGTTACTTTTATTTTGTTACAGAATAAAGGCTTCTTTTGAAAAATGTATCATGGTTCACACAAAAATATTAAGCTGCGCAACGGTTTTAACATGTTGAAATGTTTTGTGAAATGAGTAGAATGATTTCTGAAGGATCATGTGGCACTAAAGACTGCTGAAAATTCAGCTTTGCCATCACAGGAATAAAGTACATTTTAAAATATATTAAATACAATATTACTATTATTCTGTATTTTAGATCACATAAATACAGCATTGGTAAGCATGAGAACGTCTTACTGACCCTACATTTTTCGAATGGCAATTATTCAAAATACCGTAAACAATGACCGTTGCCCTCATTTTCCTTAAGGCACCCAGGTGTTTGTTAGTAATCAATATTGATGACCATGGTGGTCACTTGTTAGGTCAGTGTGTCCTTGAAATATATGCCCTATGTCCTAAACTATGCAGACATAGCCTAGAAATCTATGTGAAATACAGTTTATAAACACAGATGATATTCATCAGGAAAATGGCTTGTGGAAGATGTTTCACTGAAGTCTAATGGAACGAGAGTGAATTAAAACTGTAAACATGAGCACCTGCTCTTATGCTGATTCATGATTAAGACTTTAACGCTAGTATGAGCACAGGCTATGAGAGATTTAGTCTGGCCTCTGTGTGTGATGCCATTGCTGGAATTATTATTTACATTTGCATACAAAGTTTCAGGAGTGACAAGTGCATTTAAATTATGGTTCCGTGTGTGTACAGAACACAATTCACTCCCGAAACTGCAATGATTGACACTGTGGTAACCATAAGAACGTTCTGGCGTCTCTCATGTTTAGTATCTGCTATTCTGACCAAATGTATATATATATATATATATATATATATATATATATATATATATATATATATATATATATATATATATATTATAGTGACAAAATACTTTTTGTATTTTTGTACAATGCTGTTGTCATTATAAACTCTGAACTGTGTGTGTACAGAACAGGATTAAGCACTAATAGGTGAACTGACAACCGAATTTAGCTGCAGTGTGTACGTGACAGTCTTCCAAACTATATGTACATTTTTATGAATCCCATTAAATTAAGGAACAGCATATGGCATTAATTTGTCTATGACATTTCTGCATGAAGATTACTACAATCTCTTTCAAGTTCTTGAATTTGGTTTGTTAAAACACTCTTAGGAGAGTGTGCAAAATGGGTCATTGTGTAACTGTTATGAGTAACAACCAACTTCCTTGTAAAAACATCAGAGCAGTGCAAACCTAAGGGTCTAAATAAGGGTGAGGTGAATGGTGGCTTTAAGAGCACTGACATTTTCTTCTGTCTGCATATTCACAAACATCTAGCAATATAAATTCTGTTATAATCTAATTGCATGTATGACATCTGGGGTCATAAAACTCTTATCAGAGACAACAGCACCCAGGTGAACAGCTCACATAGGATGGATTTCATTTCAGCTCGTCACCTGACATGTTGTTGTAGTAACCATGTTACACACAACTGTTGCTTCTTTTCTGAACTATAAATATACTGTGGAACAGTGTTATTGTTAGCTAAAACTATTACAAATAGTTTTCATTAATTGAAATAAAGCTAAAATAAATAGAAAATAGAAATATTAAAAGCACATATTATTAAATACTAGTAATAGTATATAAATTACACTGCTATAAATATGACTTGTATCTTTACCTTGAAGCACATTGACAGAGAAAGTGCCAAATAGTAAATTTATATCTAATATTATATTATCTAAATATTATATCTGTTTAATTCATTTTGTGCATATATTTTCAAAGTCGTACAAAATAAAGTCAGCACAATAGAAGATAATGAAAATGGCAGAATTTAGATTGTGTATTCTTTATTGATTGTAGGTTATTTATTAGTAATTAAAATGTGGAATTTATTCTTTCCTAAAAATATTAATATCTGATCATATTAATACATAATCAGATTTTTAGGATACGTTAATACTAAATATATTAATTAGATATGTATTAATATCTGACTCCATGCACTCATTTTAGAGTATTTCTGAAATATTTTCAGTCCTATTTAAACCACATTTTAAATGGTATTTTAAAACCATAATTTTTTTTTTTTTTTAACTGACAGTTAAAACATAAAGACTGCATATCCTCAAAGTGAGACACACAGACATGTGCATACACGCAGTCCCATTCTGTTTACACATCTTTCCCTTCCTCCACAACTGCATTCAAACACTGTCACAACTCTGGTAAAGGCACGCTGTCAGTCAGCTGTTGTAACCCGACACTCTTCCTGCGGGGGAAGGGGGCTTTAGATGCTCATGACCACCTTCCCCCACACAGAGACATACTCTCCAATGAGCACGTTCACATAGAAGCACAAAAAAACGCTCCTTTCCTCATGGCAGCTCCCTGACGCCCCACATCCTGCGTTCAAGGACACTGCAGCATAGACCCGACGGCCTGTGTGTCGTCATTCGCAAGGGTATACCTCGACCTCTCATCCTCGCCGTCGCACGACGAGTGACGTAGAAGCTGCAGCCGGAGAGACGTGAGACGAGGCGCATCTCACGACTCTCTGATCTAAAACGCAGGCCTGTGTCACCTGTTGTCATGCGCCTCAAAGAGCTCGCTAACGCTTGCAAGGGCAAATGATGATGCATATGAGCAGCACTGGTTAAGACAAATGATGAAACTCACCTTTTTGACCTGATCATCCTTCAGTTCAGTGAAGTAGTAGGCCAGAAGCTGTGCCGCTATCATTCTGCTTCACCTCTTTGGTGAAAAAGCAACAGAAGAAAAAATGTAAAATCTTACGATCCTTTCCAGTGAGGCAGGAAAATCAATATGAGCCCAGAAGCAACAGTGGTTAACCGTGAAACAAGAAGCCGGCACGTAGGAGTGTTCCCTCCCAGCACTACAGCAATGTCTGACTCTCCTCGGCCTAGGAAGTCAAGCTGCATATAATGCGCTTGCATGAGATGCAGCAGAGGCTGGGATGGGGAACGGCTAAAGCCCTGCCCACTCACTCTGCTCCTATTGGCTGAGCTTTATGGGCAGGCTTGTGAGGCAGAGCGCAGCTGACAGCTGACCCCCTCCTCCGGCTCTTCTTCTTGCTTCTGTTCCTCAGATTCTACCTCCCGCTTCCATTCTATCCGTTCAGTCCTATTCAGACTTCCTTCTTCCTCATTCTCAGCCACTTTGAATGAAAGAAAAAGGGGATTAACCTAAGAGGCACGTAGAGCACATCCCCAATGCGTCACATACTCAAGGCCTCACAGTCCTTCAAAATAACTGGATATGGGAGGAGAAGCAAAAATGCTGAGTAATGCTACAGCCCAGGTCATATCAGCAAAGACATGCGTGTTTCCTGCTTCTACAGTTCAGTGGCAGAACCGTTATACAGACTGGCTGTGTGAAGCTGGAGGAAATAAGGAGACTTGTGATTTGTAATTTCGGGGGAAGTTGGCGGGAGGGACAGTCAAACGGATGTCAACAAAAAATATCAGGGTGCCCTAAAATGTGTGAATAACGGGATGATTGAATATATTTATATTAGAAAACAAGAGAGGATCTGCTGTTGATGTTAAAATACACATAATGCACAATGCAAAGGAAATTAATTCCTTGTCTTGCAATATTTTTGTCATTATGTGATTTAATTGTCATTTAAAACGTTTATTACAATGACTGAGGCTCTAAAATGCTCATTTTGTGTTACATTGTTTTGAATATTCCTCACAAACTCTTGTGGTAACATGCATTTGTTAATTTTCTGAAAAGCACACCAACACTTAAATCTAAAAACCTTTAAGCTTTAGACACAAATAGTAGGCCATGTCAAAATAACATAAAATTTAAACAAAATAAAATAAATAAAACAGTTGGTACCCTTTTATATGTGCTAGATGTTAAATGCTTATGTATTTAAAAAAACAAAAAAACTATTGACATTAAATTATGTGATCAAAAAAAAAAAAATACTCTTTGATATATGTTGTATATATTAAATGCTTTTGTAATAATACTTTTGGATATTAAATACATACTAATAAATAAATAAAACACGTGACACCCTATAATATAAACTGGATATATTAAATGCTGATGTAAAAATAAAATACAATTAAAAATAAATAAAACAAAAAATACTGTTTGATGTGCTTAACATTAAATGCTGATGTAAGAAAGTAGTGTTAAATGTGGAGCTGTTGCAGTTACATAGGTTCTCTTTCACAGTATCTCAGTGGAATGTCACAGTGGGAATTCAAGATAATTGATAAAGTGGTGGTAACACAGGCCAGGCGAGCTTACTGTGGGTCGTGCTCCAAGGCACGCGCGTTCGTGGCCATCCTCCCCCCTCTCAGAAGCACGTGAATGTGAGAGCTCAACATCCTCTTTCTGAGCAAAGCCAATCAGAGCAGAACTTCACTGAGATACGTCACAGGAGCAACGCACATTACAGATTTAGCTAAATTCATATATTTTAGCACATATTAGAGCATATATCCATTAGTGTACTGTTATATTGTAGAGCAATACAGTTATAGGTTAAATGAAAGTGGCATTTTTTTGTGCTATTTTTATATCACACATTGCCTGTATTCAATCACAAGTGTACCAAGAGAGATTTCAATTAACTTGCTACTCCGATATTATGATTTCCTTTAATTTTTTTTTAGTGACAGTGGTGGTCCTCATGTGGCAGTGAGGAAACATTTGCAGCAGATAAAAGTCCTTCATGACAATAATACTTGAAGGTGCCTTGAAGATAAGTTTTCCTGGAACAGAGCTGTTCATATTTTACAGAATCTGTATGGCACACATTCAAATGTCTCCCATTCTTTGTAATTCATTTACAATGGAACAAGACTAGTTTAATTACTATGCGTTCTAGAGCAATGACATCACTTCCTGGGTGATTTAGTCACTGGGCTGGTAGAGTTTGTGTTTACTTAGTGTCTGTTACAGGCAGCGGAAATATGACATTTAATAAATAATGTCTGGCATATTCACAAATGACCTACCCCATAGGTACAACACCACTTCACCTCTGAATGTTCATGTATGAATGAGCAAAGTCATAAAGGCAGATACCATGACAGAGCTCAGATTTGTCCAAGGACAGAGATCTTAACCAATGTAACAAAACTTTAGATACTTTTTTAAGATATATTCTTTAATACTTGTAGAAGGAAAAATGGTTTATCCAGATCAGTAAAAAAAAAAAAAAAGTCAGTTCATCTCGTTTTCCAAAATTATTATCTTTGTTTTAAGGTACTGCATAAAAAAATTTAAATAAAAAAATTAAAATATAAGATGTAAGTTATTTTAATAGTATTGAACTAACTTTCCAGAATGCATTGCACTTTTGTTTATAATGATGATGATTTGTCCTAAAATATGACATAGATGTATAAGATCGACTGCTGAGATTAGCTAAAAATGATTTAAGAATCAGTATAAAGTGTGATTTGCTTTGTTAGACAGTCCTGTGGAACTATAATGGTGACGTGAGATGCATCATTAGTGATATTTTAGTAAAACACACAAAAAATTTAATCCCACCATTTAACAGCTGCTTTCTAAAATGCTTTTATAATTATACAATGTCCCCAACAGAAAATGTGGTTGAACAAGAATAAACTGAATGTTTGTCTTTTTTTTCCCTCAAAGCAGAACATAGCTCATCCTCTGCCAAGGGTCAAAGAAATTATCTTGATTTACACTAACATAAAATGCATTAGGCCTAAAAATAATGGTCATTAATCTTTCAGGAATTTGCACTGTGGAACTGGTTAAATGATTTGTGATTTTACTGTATACACACATATATGTCAGTAATGACAAATAAACAATTTGTAAAATGTACAGCTCAATACTATATTAACATAGGGCTTTTGCGGAAATTTACAGGGCCTGGGAGAACATTTTTAAGGAAACAAACAGTACAAAATGTTCTCTAAACACAGCTATTTTACCTTTTCAGATGCAGGATGTAAAGTTTCAGTCACCTTATCACTTTCCATAACTGAAGGCAGGTAGGTTACTCTAAGAAGTGTGTGAGAGTATCTCTGTCAGCTGCACTAGTTGGCTCCTTGAGATCAAGTCGGATTAAATGTGTGCTCTTACGTAACCCAACAATGCCACCGCACTGAGAAGGGTCCAGTTGTAAGGATTGTTTCTGAACATGTCTTTTTGATATTTTACTTATTGATATGGAACAAATATTAAACTTTATTTTTCTTGCATCAATAATGTACAGAGATGAACTATGCATACTGCTTGAGAGACAATATGCCACAGCACGCAATTATTTTAACAATATTGCAAAGAATGGTTTAGGCCATTAGGGTTAGGAGAAACCACTTTCATCATTATTTTGCTTAACTTAGCATTTTACCCTTAGGTGACATAAATTGCGCCTAGTTAGCCAACTTAGCTAACCTAGGAAGTGTACACTTAAAAGACTGTAAGGCTTACATGTGAAGATGTGTGCATGCATGCTAGTATGTGCATACTATTGTTCAACAGGGAAGCTAGTTAGCATTAGCGAGAAGGATTACGATGAGTAAACTTTTCCCTTCCTGCTCCATGAGGATTTGTCAGCAGGAGCTGGCCTGGTTTAACTGCTTTGTTAAATCCCTTGGAAGATTAAATTAGTGAACACAAAAGGGAAATGTGCTGTTACCCCAAATGGATCTATTAAATCACCTTTTGAAAATCTGTCAAATATATTTCAATTTCAAACCTACATAGTGATATAGTATAGATATGTAGCGTTTTGTACAATATTGCTGTAGTCTACAGTAGACTACAAAAATACACTATATTGACAAAAGTATTGGGACACCCCTCCAAATAATTGAATTCAGGTGTTTCAGTCACTTACATGGCCACAGGTGTATAAAATCAAGCACCTAGGCATGCAGACTGCTTCTACAAACATTTGTGAAAGAATGGGTCGCTCTCAGGAGCTCAGTGAATTCAAGTGTTGCAGCTGTTCCACCTGTGCAATAAGTCCATTTGTGAAATTTCCTCACTAATAAATATTCCATGATCAACTGTTAGTGGTATTATAATAAAGTGGAAGCAATTGGGAACAACAGCAACTCACATAAGATCACAGAGAGGGGTCAGCACATGCTGAGGCGCACAGTGTGCAGAAGTAGCCAACTTTCTGCAGAGTCAATAGATACAGACCTCCAATATTTGTGTGGCCTTCAGATTAGCTCAAGAACAGTGCATAGAGAGCTTCATGGAATGGGTTTCCATGATGGCCGAGCATCTGCATCCAAGCCTTACATCACCAATTGCAATGCAAAGCGTTGTATGCAGTGGTGTAAAGCACACCACCACTGGACTCTAGAGCAGTGGAGACGTGCTCTCTGAAGTGACGAATCACGCTTCTCTGTCTGGCAATCCGAAGGACGAGTCTGGGTTTGGTGGTTGCTGGGAGAATTCCTGACTGCATTGTGCCAAGTGTAAAGTTTGGTGGAGGATTATGGTGTGGAGTTGTTTTTCAGGGGTTGGGCTTGGCCCCTTAGTTCCAGTGAAAGGAACTTTTAATGCTTCAGCATACCAAAACATTTTGAACAATTTCATGCTCCCAACTTTGTGGGAACAGTTTGGGGATGGCCCCTTCATGTTCCAACATGAATCAGGGTTTTTCCTGGGTCAAAAATGGTCTTCGTGGTGGCTGACAGGCATGGTCATCCACACACATAGTAAAAAAGTACCCTACCACATGATCTGCGAGTGCAATACTGACAATAAATGCAAAGAAACCGTTTGTAATTTTTGCTTATCTTATTTTGATATCTCATATTATGTATGATCTCATACCTTGATTAAACTGATTTATGAGTTCAGTGTTGGACCGATCAGTTATTTTAACCAGTCGTTAAAATCATTCAGTTCAAAGGAGTCATTGGGTCACGAATCGGACATTAATGTTGTGTGCGAATCCCATCTGTTAGAGCATCGCAAAAGATTTGTCAACACAGAAAACACTTCATAACTGAATAGAATTTTTTTTTTCGTTCATTGAAAGTATGGTTTATGTCAGCTGGTCAGAGAAGAGTCAACGTTTTTTGAGCGCAGTTCACACCCAGCGGTAATTCAAGGAAAAAATTGTCCGAATGCGCCACGTGCAACATGGATTCGGTCTTCCGACCTTTTGATTTTGATTAATTTGTGAATATATGAGAAAGCTAAGACAATGCTTATTTTGAAGACAGAGAGAGAGTGCACGCACGCGGGGGAGGAGCTCTCTGCTTGTTCTCGCTGTCACTCAGTTAACATGCGCCCTATCACAACAAGTGCAGCTGTCATCTCTACATCACTCATAAATCACAATAACTGATCAAATAAGGCTTTGGCTTTGGCTGCCAAAAAGATTTCAATGCAGGAAAAACCCTGTGACTGCGCACCAGTGCACAAAGCAAGGTCCATAAAGAAATGGATGAGTGAGTTTGGTGTGGAGGAACTTGACTGGCCTGCACAGAGTCCTGACCTCAACCTGATAGAACACCTTTGGGATGAATTAGAGTGGAGACTGCAAGCCAGGCCTTCTGGTCCAACATCAGTGCCTGACCTATCAAATGCGTTTCTAAAAGAATGGTCAAAAACTAACCTAAACCTTGTGGATAGCCTTCCTAGAAGAGTTGAAGCTGTTATAGCTGCAAAGGGTGGGACAACTCCATATTAAACCCTATGGGTTAAGAATGGGATGTCATTAAAGTTCATGTGCATGTAAAGGCAGGTGTCTCAAAACTTTTGCCAATATAGTGTATCATCTACTTAAAGGGATAGGTTTTCACTCTAATGCTCCAAACCCATACAATTTCCTTTATTTTTGGAACACAAAAGAAGAAATCTTAAAGAATATTCACTAAAATAAAATTCAAAAGTTAATGTTTTTGAAAAAAAAACATGGGAAAAAGCATCTTATGATCACTCTATCTATTTGATAAAAATTCAGTACAGTGTAAAAAAAAAAAAAAAAAAAAAAAGTAGTGTGAAATATTATTACAATTTAAAATTCTCTTATTTTTATTTTAATATATATTTTTAAGTAATTTAATTCTGTGAAGACAAAGCTGAATCATCTCTGATGATTACTCTGTCACATGATCCTTCAGCAATAATATGCTGATGTGCAGCTTGAGAAACATTTCTTATTATTAATGTTCATAACAGTTGTGTTGCTTAATATTTTTGTGGAAACAAAATTCAGGATTATTTGATTAGGCTAATAGAAAAAAACAGACTTTATTTGAAATAGAAATCCTTTGCAACATCATAAATTGTGTCACGTTTGATCAATTTATGCATCCTTTCAGAATAAAAGTATTAATTTCTGAAATCACAATCTAGAGAAAACTTTTGACTCTAATTTGGCTCTACTAGTCAAATCAAGACATTGCTTTTCAAAGTACAGTATCAGTTCCTGATTTAATATGGGTGTTTGGTCTCTTAGCTTCTCAGACAGCATCACAGAGCACTAGAGCAACATACTGTCATGACATTCCATTGCACACAGCCACCGCCCCCTTTAGTTTGGCCTCTGTGAGTCTTTCACTGTGACTGCCCATGCAAACTGCTCACTGAGTCTGAACAAAAGGACAACAAGAAAAAAGGCCTTCAAAGAGCCAATGTACAGTGAGAGTGAAATGATGCTGAACACAGTGAAAGTGAAAGCAATATTTATTGCACTAGTTAATACATTAAAAATAACAACAACAAAAAAGTATTAAATGAACATCTCTCTGGCAGTGTCCCTGAATGTACTTATTTTGAAATGCAAAAAATAGATATAATTTTATATGCAAACAAGTGAGATTTCATGAGCATCATCATTTGATAAATCTATATAATTACTTATAGAAACCCTGTACTCTTAAAACAACAAAAGCAGCCCTCAGAAAAACCCAGACCGAGCTTCTAGCGAGTTTCTTGCTTCTCTATGATGTTGCCGTGCTACAGCCGTGATCAGGGCCGCCCCTTTCCCACTGCCATCCTCCGATAGGATGAAATCCACCTTACAATTGGGAGCGAGCTCTCTGACAGTGTCCTTTAAGATCGCGGAGAAGCTGGCACGAAAAGCGACATGTCAAGTTCAGGATATGCATCCAACACTGAACAAATGCAAGTAAATGTTCTGCTAATCTGTACTTACTGTGGATGTAACTTGTAAAGGGTGCCGTCCACTCCCACAGTAATCTCCAAATGATCTAGGCCACGGTTCTCTCGGATTTTGTCTACAATAGCAGCCATTCCTGCACCACAGAGCTGAGCTGCTCGGCGGGAAACGGCACCACACACTTCCTTCACAATAATACTGTCATCACATGTGCTGTCCAAGCCCAGACTCTGCAGAATGCACCTCACTTGCAGTAGTGCTAAACGGTCACTAAGTAAATGGAAGAAGCCAACGCATGAGTCAAATAAAGTAAACTGTATTACATTTATTCACTAACAAAAGCCTTCCAAAGACAGTAATACATGGTTAAATGACTCACTGAATGAGAATTCAAATAATAATGAATGTGTTTGTCAGGAGCTGATTAGATATGCAATGTTGAGAGAACACTTCTTAAAAGTTAAATGTTTTCTGTAAATCCAGTGATCAAATGCTGTGGGACTCAGTTTTCAGTGATAGTTACTGTCCACCTCTGACCACTAGTCATGTACCCAAGTACATTTACTTGAGTGCTGTACTTAAGTAAACTTTTTGAGTATCTGTACTTTACTTGAGTATTATTTACTTTAACTTTACTACATCTGAAAGACAAATATCGTATTTTTTTACTCCACTACATTTCTATCAAGTTGTTTCTGTAGCAGCTTTGAAAGCCAGTGGATGATTTTTTTCTTCTTTAAATTTACTTAGAATCTATTTTTCTACTTTTGCAGACAGCCTATCAGTAATAACTACTGTAGGGTCATGTGAAGTTCCCAACATTTTTTGAATACACTTTGGCGAGTATTCACATAAACGTAAACAGTTGGGAGAATATGTATCAGTGTATTGGATCTGTGCATTCGGCCTTAAAGTGACAGAAGCTTTGTAAAGTAATTGTAAGCATTGAAATGAGTTTAAGGTAATGGAGTTGTGTACTTTGTCCACCTCTGCTAGTGGCTGGTCTCTGTGTGCAGTTCTACAAACCTGGAAGACCTTCTGAACATGGACTATATAAGCTGTACGCTTTTTTAGAAAGGAACATTTAAAATATAAAAAAGTAGTAGGGAGAATTAATAAATTGTGAATAATTTACTGCCATTGTGAAAATAACATGTAATCAATAAAAAAGTAACTGTAGTCTTAATTTTGGGAATCTGATTACATAATCCAGATGACATGTAATCACTTGCTACCCAGCACTGAACATATGAATAAGCTCATGAATAAGTTACTGAGTGCACCTTTATTATGAGATTTTGGTAAAGTTAAAAATGACAGTAGACACCCAAATATTTGGGAAGCTGAGCTCAGTCATGTGAGGCAGTCATGTGACCGAAATGTCAATGATTAATGTACCTCTCAATCTGTGAGAGGAACTTGGTCTCAAAGATGCCTTTGGTCTTCAGTCTCTCTGTGATGCGACCACTAAACAGAAGACCACGTTTTGTGAGATCAATGAGAATCTGCCTTACAATCTCTCCCAAATACATCCCACTGGTCATCTTTTCAAACCTGTAAATGAGAGGATAACACATTAGATAATATTTGGAAAACCTGACATGTTGTCAAGGCTTATTTATTTTATATAAATACTTCTTATTAATAATATTAATACAAATAATAAATTATTATTTATATGTATTTTTATAAAAATATAATATAAATAAACTATAATATTTCACAAAGACAGCATAACATTTTTATTTATTGCCACTTATTTTTGCTTTGGCACTGTTCATTACAAAAGGTCGTTATGCTTTGAGGAAATCTTAATAGTATACTGCCTCCATGTGGACAAATGCAGAAAACCTGCTGTTCAGATGACCATCGGAAAATAAAATCACTGCCTAAAATGGTAATCTTTACCTTTGTTTTCCTGCATTGAGTGAGCCTCCGTCCACCTCTCGGTCATATCTGGTTCGAATGTCCTCAATATTATCATTTTCTCCAAATCCACCCCACTCAGTATTTACACACATCTGCCCTTCATCACCCTCCACAAACTCGATGTTCTTCATCTCCTCCATGTAACACACATTGCTGCCTGTTCCTGCAGAGTTAAGAATCATACATGTGTTGACATGTTGCATACTGTAATGCTTCTTTTTTGCGTGTGTTGGTTTATAATCAACAGTGAGGTTGTCAGTTACCATACAGCTTTAACAAAATACCACGGAAATACCTCGGAAATACATTAAGACTTACCAGCAATAAGACCGATCTGGCATTTAGGGTCCTCATATGCACATGTCATCATTGTGCCAACTGTGTCATTCACTATAGCAACGATATCAAGGTCAAATTCCTAAAAAGAGCAAATTAAATCATAACCACGCAATACAAACATCAGTAGTACAAAATAGTTTCATTCAAATAAGAGGATTATAAGCTACCATATAATTATTTATGAAACAATATAAGCATTGAAGCCTGAATACTCTTATTATATGACAATGATTATTAATATTGATGATGGTGCTTCTCTGTAAGTGGATGAGTGTGTCATTTCAAAAACTACTTGACGTTTGCTTTCCCCTCACATTTCGTCTTTTGATGGCCTCTCTCAGCATATCCACAACATCATAGCCCTCACAATCTGTCGCTTTGAAGCCTTTTGTCCAGCAGACCAGATCTCCCTGGTAGACAGGTAGATGCAAATGGAAAGGATGATCAATTGAGAGTAGCATTTGTCTGTGCTTTAACAGTTTGTTTTAAGGTTTTTAAAGGGTTAATTCACCCAAAAATGAAAATTCTGTCATTAATTACTCACCCTCATGTCGCTCCAAACATGTAAGACTTTTGTTCATCTTCGAAACACAAAAGATGGTAGTTGCGTAGATGTCAACGGAGGGACAGAAAGCTCTCAGATTTCATCAAAAAGGTCTTCATTTGTGTTTCGAAGATGAGCGGAAGTCTTATGGGTTTGGAACGACGTAAGGGTGAGTAATTATGACAGAATTAACCTTTGTTGCGATAATTATATTGACAATTGAAGTGACCTCTGACAATTGAAGTTAGATGCTTTTTTACCTTATCAATACCTGTCTGACTGCATGGGAAAGAGAAGGTGAAGCCAAGAGGCAAACGAGTGTTCTTCATCCCCATATAGTCCAAGAAATCCGAGATACACTGAACTATGTGGTCAAACAACTGGAGAAAAAAAAAATTAAAGCTTAAAATGTCTTGTGAACATTGTACTTATACATTTCTGGATCCTATATAGTACATTGAAGTTAAATATGTGATACTAATGTATTAATTTGCACTAAAATTATTGTTTTTTTGTTCATAGTGTTTCACCTCCTCTCCTGTACCCTGCATGATCTCCAGTGGGATGGCATAAATCTTGTTGTACATCCGGACTGAATTCCGCATACCAGTACGAATCTTAACCACCAACACACGGAAATTGGTTCCCCCAAGATCCAAGGCAAGGTACTTTCCTTTTTCTGTGAAAGTAACAACATTCAATGGCATAAAAAGTCAATCAACAGTTTCCTACTGAATATATAAAAAAAAAAGGCCTCCAACATCCCCTTAAACCATACTTTGGTTTGAAAAAGGAATGTATAATATAATGATAAAAAAATAACATTAACAATAGTGCTAACAATAAATAATAACTCTAAATTCCCCAGAAGATTTTATATGATTGCTGTAAGTAGGCAGTTTCCCTTTACCTGTCCCATCTGGAGTCCTGTAAACATATGTGGGCAGCATTTTGACTGATGCGTTGGGATGGGAGTCTTTCTTTAATCCTCGTTCCAACTCCACATGCATCTTCTTCTTCACTTCCTGGAGCTGTGTGGAGTTCAAGGCGAAGGCCGCAAGGGTATCATCAATCTCCTTACGTTGGGAAGCCAATCGCTGAGCCACTGCAGTCACCATGGCGGCACCTTTTGCGCTGCCACTTTCAGACAGCACAAAACGGACATGACAGTCTGACACCAGATGGCGGACCACCTTGTGGAGCCTCTTAGGGTACCTTTAAAATACAGATACAAGTATTAAACATTGTGGGTTTAAAAAAACCCAAAACATCTTCAATCAAATTTCGTAGTGAAAACCTCCTTGGGTTTTACTTGTGAAAGTGAACGACGTACTGTGGATGTGTTCGATAGACCGTCCCATCCACTCCTACAGTGGTCCGAAGGGTCTTCAACTTCTTGTTTTCTCTGATCCGTGTCAAGATGGCAGCCAAAGCAGCAGCAACCAGATTAGCTGACCTGAAGGAGACGATGGTGCAGACATGCTGGACAGCAATGCAGTCATCGTCACTGGGATTAAGTCCCAGGTCTTCCAGTATCTCCTTGGTGTTCTCCAAACCGCCTTTATACCTGGAAACATCCTCAGTTAGAATAGACCTTATTCACAGCAGTGCCATCTTTGATTTTTACTGGAATGAAAGCGAGGCTGTCAGGGACAGACATACAACTATTCAGTGGGTTTTACTGTTACTCTATTTAATGTGTTTTTGGATTGTTCTACTGATGAAACACTGCAAAATGATCTTTCCAAAAAATGTCATTAGACAAAAAAACTCCAGACATAATGATCTGTGATCTAGGATCTTTATACAGCTTTTTACAGCAGATGCCATTGAAAACAAGGCAAGTCTATCCATCATAGCCTTCCTTTCATACCTGTCATGGCGCTGCTCTGAATAAGGTCTATAGGTACATTTAGACCCCCATCTAAACCTGCACCAGATTATCACAAACCACCAAAATGCAAATTATGCCAGTATGAAAATTCAAGTCTTTTTAGCTGGGAAAATTCCTAATATTCTCAAATAATCACTAAATCATGAAGATTCAGAACTTAATAATCAATAGGTTGGCATAGGATTCCTCATAACTAGAAAAATATATTGCTTATTTTAACCCATCTAATATCAGTTTATATTTGTGACCATGTAATCTTACTGTTCAATCAAGCAGATATGGTTGGTCTGGAATGTTCCTTTGGTCCTGAGAGCATCACTGACTTGGCCACGAAACAGTAGACCCTTTTTGGCCATCTTCAGCAGGATGAGTCTCACAAGCTCTCCCATGTACATCCCACTCACCATCTTTTCGAAACTGGTTACAAAGTTACACAGTTACAAATGTAATACATAGACTACAAAACTTGAGAAACAAATGGTGTTAACTGCACTCATCATTTGGGAATAACCTTCAGTAAGAATGGAATAAATCAGAGGTGCCCAAACCTTTTACTATGAAGGGTCAAAAACTTGATAGAGGGCTGGAAGTAAATGTTGCATTAAATACAACTAAAATATATTTTTTAAATAAAAATTCATTTATATTCTCTACAACAAAAATATTAAAGCAAAAAGATGAATTATAATGAAGGTATGCTTCAATAGCATGTTTTCTCTATTTTGCCCCTCCTCTTGTGATATGTGATGATGGACCAAATCAGACTTTGGCCCACAGGCCCTGATTTGGGCACCCCTGTGTTAAAGCAATCTTATGACTTGCCCATCAATAAGGACTTACAGTTGTTTTCCTGGATTAATTGAGGCTGCATCAATTTCACGGTCAAAACTTGTGATGAAATCATCAAGCACACCATCATCTCCAAATGCCCCCCATTCCGTATTAATACACATCCTGCCTTCATCTCCTTCCACGAGATCAATGTGTCGCATTTCCTCCATGTAACATGCATTAGTGCCAGTACCTGCAGAAACAGATTGCGGCAATAAATCAAGTCTTTCATTTTCCTTATTACAAGAGACAGCTTCCTTGCCCTCTCACTTTTGCAGGATTCTTATGAGTTTTAGCAGTCTTTTACCTTATGAAGCAATAAAATTTGTGTGTGTTTATATTTAATTTTAAACCTATTGAGAGAAAATTGTCCGGTCCAAAAGTGTCCAGTGTGTTCTTACCTATAATAACCCCCACCTCACAGTTCTGGTCATCATATCCACAGGTCATCATGGCCCCCACCGTGTCATTGACCATAGCCAGGACATCCACGTCAATATCCTTCACACACACAGACACAACAGAAAATGTAAACTGTGGAGTCTCAAGACTGTTGCTTGGCAAATTTTCACAAGCAAAATCCAGTCATTTTTAACAGGAATTCATGCGATTTGGAATTTCATGTGAGGGTGATTTCGCAACAGCTTCAAGCATCACTTGAATTTTAAGTGTTGGCAAATGGAAAGCTGCTTGGTTTTATAGTGACTGTGTGATCTGTGCTTCATGCATTGCTACATTATTGAAAATAAATAGACAATGGAACTGTTTTTGCCTGTGAAATTTTGCTGATGTATCTTTAAGCACTCAATTGCAAGTAGAAGTCATGAACACCATTCACCAATACCAGCTGACTACTGTTATGACTTCTGCTTAGAGTAGCACCAGTTGGTTTCTATTTTCTCAATTTGTTAATTGGAAATGATGAGCAAAGAAAATGGTATTCATACCTCAACTTTACGGATGGCTTTCCGTAATGACTGCACCACATTGGTCCCTTGAACACCTCTCACCTTGAAATTCTTTGACCATGACAGTAAGACACCCTGTCAACACAAACAATATTGGTCAATTGATAAGAAAATCCAATCAATATCTCAATGACCTGAGAACCTTGATCAAATTAAAACAGTAATATAAAATTTTATATACGAGGTTCAGTTGTACCTCATCTATTTTGGACTGTGCACATGGAAAAGAGAAGGTGAAGCCCAGCGGTTTTCTTTTGTGATTAATGTGATTTTTCTGCAGAAAAGACTTCAAAGATTCTGCCACATGGTCAAAAAGCTGAAAGAAAAGACAGGCATTCAAAACATTTAATAAAAAGGTTTTAAATATGACATTAGAATAATCTGCCCCATATCCATGTTATTATCTACACAGTGACTTAAATCCTAAGATCAGCTGACATTGTGTAGTGCACATGAAAAATGCTTAAGTAAATACGTAATTGCTATATTCTCATTTGTATAAATGCCATAAAGACTGAGAACTGACACAGTCTTTTCTTGTTAACATAATAATCATACTGGAAACAACTTATAATCGGCAATGGATTCCTTATTGTTATGATTAATATTTGTTGATCAATAATCACCTCTGTTCCTCTGCCATTAAGGATCTCTTCAGGGATGGGAAACGTTTCACTTTCCATCTGGACTTTCCCCTTCCCATCTTCTGAAACTTTCACCTGTAGTACTTTAAATTTTGAACCCCCCAGATCCAGTGCCAGAAACTCACCCTTCTCTGCAGGAGAAACAGATGTAAAGCTATCATAAACATTAACAGATTTGAATGATTTAATATTACTCAGATGCAGTGGTTCTACAACTTTTTCTGGTGTGAAAATGGTTACACTAGTAACCATGAAATGGCCATGCGTCATGTCAATCACCTGAGCCATCGGGTGTTGAATAAACGTGGGTCGGGAGCATCTTCACTGCAGCTGTAGCGTTGCTCTCATTTGACAGTCCTTTCTCCATCTCCAGCCGAAACCGAGATGATATGTCCACCAGCTGTTCATCTGACAGGCGCATGGCATACAGATATCGGTCTACCTGTTGATAAAAACAGTATTATATCAAACACTACAAGCTTTGAGCTCTCTTCTGTTGCCTGGCATCATGTTTCCTTCACATTTTCTTATTACATGCATTCAGTTAAGCAAAATACTGGGGAATAAGTGACTGGGTAAAAAAAAAAAAAAAACATTTACTGAGAAATAAAAACATTTATTAAAAATGAAATAAACACATTTTTAAGGAATGACAACATAAAAATGACCAAGCAAAAAATAGTACTACTATTATCAGCGATGCATGCAATTATATGACATAGTGAAAGATAATGTAGGCGTGTTTCTTGAGATAAAAATTATACTGCTGTAAAATGACAGATTCAACTATCAGTGAAAAATGTGGACATACATTTGATCCAAAGGCTTGCACATAAAGTTTTGCATTCAAATTTTCTATCCCTATCCCATTTTATTCATATATACAGTACCTGTCAAAAGTTTGGAAACATTACAATTATTTAATGTTTTTGAAAGAAGTCTCTTATGCTCACCCAAACTACATTTATTTAATCAAAAATACAGTAAAATTAAAATATATTATTACAAATTAAAAGAACTGTTTTCAGTCTGAATATACTTTAAAATAAAATGCATTCCTGTGATGCAAAGCTGAATGTTCAGCATCATTACTCCAGTCTTCAGTGTCACATGATCCTTCAGAAATCATTCTAATATGCTGATTTGCTGCTTAAGAAACATTTCTTATTATTATCAACACTGAAAACAGTTGTGCTGCTTAATATTTTTGTGAAATTAGTGATCCTTTTTCAGGATTCTTTGATGAATAGAAAGTTCAATGTACAGCATTTATTACAATTATTTATTAAATTAAGCATTTATTAAATAGAAATCTCTTGTAACAGTATATTGGTCTATACTGTCACTTTTAAAATAAAATTTTAAAAATTGTAATCACATTTCTACATTATTTTTGAATAAACAAATGCAGCCTTGGTGAGCACTAGAGACTTCATTACAATTTTTAATGTTTTTTTGTTTTTTTTTGACAGGTACTGTATATTTTTATGTATTTATTAGACATATGAATGGATAAAGGAAAAGCAGCCAAACAAGTATCCAGCATACATCCCAGCTAACACAAGGAACATTCTCAGAACTTTGGCTAATGTTCTGTCAAGGTTCTCTCAAAGTTATGAATACATTTTCTTCCAGTAATGTTAATAGAATGTTTGTTCAAAGTATCTGGTCTTTAATAATGTTCTCAAAACGTTAGCTCAAAAACCTTATTTATACATTGTTAATCGAGCATTCAGAAATAATGTTTTCATTATTTAATGGGAACATTAGCTAAATTTCTTCAGAACTCCTTCAATACAGATTAAAAAGCATCCCAGGATGTACCTTTGCTCCCTATAATTCCCATTCTTCCATTTGTGTTATTTTATCGCTTTGATGACTTAGTAAAGAGTAATAATAAAGATGTGAGTAGGTGTGTCCAACCTTTAACTGGAAATGTATAATAGGTAACTTCATAGTAAACTATTGAAAGAATGGGGATTCAATAAAAATAAAAAGAAACATTAAAAATATACATATAAAAAGAAGAATGACCACTAAGATACAACAAAATAGTCATTGTTTAGATTACAGCTCACAACAAGGTGTGAACTTTCATGGAGATGAAAATCAGTTCAATAAATGCAGATGAGGAGGTCAAGGTCCTTTCTTTCTCGTCATGCTGTCTGTTATCTGCCCAGAAGCGGCATGTGTGAGAAGAGTTAATGATTCCACAGGCCTCAGTGAAATCATATTCATCATCAACACTAGACAGCATCTGACAATACACTGATAGAGTTAGACTCTTACTGTCAGCGCAGAAAAACACAAAACAGAACATCACAGACAACTTAAAGAACAGTGAATAAAACTATACTTTATCAAGGCATACAGGGCATTATTTTGTAGAAAATATGGTTGCACTTTATTTTACAGTATGTGCACTTGCCTAAGAAAGTACTGGGTAATATAAGGTAACTACATGAGTTCAGGTTATGTTTAGTACCTAGTTATTACCCAGATATTGCAATTACTATAATAAGTACTTGTGTACATGGGCAAAAGGACTGTAAATAAAGCGATACTGAAAATATAATATTATGATGGAAAGTTGGTCTAAAAACACATTAACAAGAGGTTTATGAACAATTACCTTCTTGATCTGATCCTCCTGGAGCTTTGAGAAGTAAAAGGACAGCAAATGGACCGCAAACATCTTGACTTCCTGTACCTCAGATAAAGTGTGATTTACTTATTTAAATGGTGTATCTAAAATCCCCCTGAATCCTCAGGAGCAAGTCTAGTTATGAGTGAGGGAAACTTTTCTTCTGAGCTTGTATTTCACTAATCCAGAGTAGTGTGCCTGCTTTTCCCTCCCCTTTCACGGCTAAATAATTAATGGATAAGCCTCGTCCGGCCCCTCTGCTCTCCAGTCTCTCCTAGCAATGTGTTTGGATTCACTCCAAACAGCAGGAGCACCTTAAAACAATCACGAGCGAAACAATAGATCAAAAAGAGTCCTTTCTGTCTGGTTCGAGTTCAATATGTAAACATCCTTCATAAGAAAGTGAAATAAACAGTGAGAAAAACATGTTAAATGCCTTATCTGCAGTCACCAGGACAGAACTGATGGGATCAATCAGAGGGCATTTCTGCCCAGATGAAATCAGGCCTTCTGGGTTTGTAACTGTGAAGTATTAAACAAAACCTAAATGTGCTAATGTTATAGCAGCACATTTGCCGACAATATTACAGGCTCTAAAACCAAAGGAAAATGTTCAAAGATTAAGATGTTGCTCAGGAGTTCAGCTAATGTGGTTACCATAGTAACAGACTGGGATTAACTGGGGCCTTTAGCAAACACTGAGCAAGTTGATCTAACAAACATTTTTAACACTTCACTTCTTTGCGGAATCATTCATCCCGGAAAAAGCATGCTATCAGCTGTTCCATTTTAGTGGATGGTTACAATGGAGTAAAAAAAAAAAAAAAAAAAAAAAAAAATCAAATCTATTTGTAGACAAAACTCATAATTGCCATAAGGCAATATACAAACAGGCCACAAATGGTAGTTATATTATTTAAAGTAATAATAGTAAACAAATACAATTGCATGTTCTTTGGGAAGAAAACAATTAGATGTTATTGTTCTCTATTATCTGATATAAAATTATAATTGCACAAAAGCTAGTTTTAAACAAGCCAAAATTTGATTTATTTGGACAAAATCTGCTGCCATTACCCATTCTGGTGCATTTTATTTGATCATTTTTACAACCTGTAACCTAGAATGTCATCAATATGTTATTATTACATTATTATTAGTGGAATTAATGCTTGATTGTTTTTTTTTTTTTTTGAATGTTTATTGCGAATAAAACTTATTTGAGCTTTAAACCATATTCAGACGTCCCAAAACAGGTGTTACCACCCAAAAAAGTTTAGAGAAAAAGAAAAAACTCATCATGGATGATCCTTAGCTTTTATAGATAATTATATTAAGATTATAGATAATCTTTTTAGAAATAACCAAAATTTTAACCAAAACTCTTCCCTATTGGTAGAAGGAAATTACTATAAATTAAACCTGTTAAAAGTAACATGACAATTTGATTTGCACTGATTTTTTAAAACTGACCCTTACACAACCCTCAACTGTACAAGGCTGTCGCAGTAAGGTGTACAGTGATGAAATCGCTCCATGTTTCAGCTTTAGTATTTCATTGGTCAAACAGCTTTCCTAAAATAACATCAGACTGCATTACCATGCTAAAAATAGAAGAGGGTAAATACAAATTATTGGTTTTTCAACAACAGGTTCAATGGACTGACAGGAATTCTAGGTCATATGCAGCTTTACTTTTTTGGGGTCATAGGAACCTGGAATTCTCTTTTTCTGTAGCTTTAAAATAACATTCTGTCAGTGAAGAAACATTTTTCTGTGGTTAGGCCAACAGAGAGCCATTAAAAATATCAATATAATTTTATTGTAACATCTAAAAGTGGGTGGTGGGACAGACTTCTTTTTCACACTCGATTTTGCATTTCTATGAAAATTGTGTTTTATAGTAAGATAGATGTCAAGCACTCCATAAATTGAGAGACAACCATTACATCCAGTTCAGAACATCAGCAATACAGCCATATTGTTCTCTTGATCTTCTAAAAGTCCGTCTTACAGTGTTAGTGTTCACTTTTTCTTTCTTTTCCCTTTATTTGTTGAAACAGAGTCCTCTCCATTTTGGCTCTGCTCTCTGACCCATTCTTTCTGCAGCTGCTCTAGCAGCTCTTTTGTCAGTAGTCCATCACGCAACAACCTCGAGCTCAGTGAAGAATCCGTTGACCTAACCTCTTTTCTTTGATTATGGGTCTTTAGCACTCGTCCCCTCCTCGGTGGCAGTGTGTCTGAATTAGGAAGCATTGTGGAGGCCGTGGTTTCTGCAGAGGCAGATTGATTCTCTGTGGCACGGATAAGCCGCGTGATGTTCCGCACGCCAACCTGGATGATTCCATCTAGTTCCTTTTGAATCTCACGGATGAGGTTAGCGTCTGGGAACATGTCCATGAAGCGATAACTGCAAGAGGGAAGCAGTCCAAGAGGATTAAAATTATGGATGATATCATTGGAAAAGAGATACTTTTATTTATTGCTTTCTGATTTAATGCTAGAATTCAAAATAAATATTTACAGATGTTTGGGTTACTCTTTGGGGGAAAAAAATAAATATACCTGAGCCAAAGGTAAAGATCTAGCACATCATGGACAGCCTCTAGGTGAACCAGGTCCTTGATGTTTTTGGGAGGGGCCAGGGGCCAATTCATATGCCGACACACCCAGTCGAATGTCAGAGGCTCATCTCTGCTGAACTGTCTGGCAAACTACAAAGGACAGATTTTTACAGCATTTATTAGACAATTATAAATACATTATTATACCATTCATATTATCCAGTGTTGCTATTGTTACAACTATTAAAAATCATTTACAGTATTTGAAATAAAGCTGAAATAAAATAAAATATAAATATTATATGAAAAAATTAAATGACAAAATATTGCCTTGGCAACTAAGTGAAATAAGTTGAAGTACTAAAATGACAAACTGAAAACTATATAGAAATATACAAAAAGGGTAACACTTAACAATAGGGTTCCATTTATTAACAATGAACAGTACTTCTAGAGCATTTATTAATCTTACGTTTATTAAAATCAAAAGTTGAATCGATTAATATTTAATGGGCCTGAGCTAACAAATGTATTTTTATTAACCAACGTTAACAAAGAATAATAAATACTGTAACAAATGTATTGCTCATTGTTAGGCAATGTTAGTTAATGCATTAACCAGTCTTAACTAATGGAAACTTATTGTAAAGTGTTACCAAAAAAAAAAAAAACCCTCAAAAGCATAACAAAATGAATCAAATGAGTAGAAATGAACTGCTATACAAATATTGTTCATTGCTATTTTCATATTAGCTACTATATTCTAACATAGAACTAATATAACTTTATTTTTACCACCTTATTAGATCTAAATTTTTACACTAACCAAGTATGCCATCTAAAGAAAATAATATATTAAAAGACATACTTCCAGTTAAACAGAATGGCCATTTCTTCTGTGGAACAGCAGCCATGTTAGTGACAGGGTTCCCCCACACCATTTATCAATTGAATATCTATGAATTTCAGTTGTTTGTGAGTTCCAAGGATTTTTAAAAATAATTATATAAAATGTCATAATAGAAATTACTTATGATTTTATTAATTCCCATGTCTGAAAAAACAAACAAAAAAACACCACACCATTCCCTGAAATTTCCAAGTTTTCTGAAAACTTTGCAGTGGCAATACAAGCACAATTTTTTGCAGAAGTAGAAGTAATTTCTAATTAAACCAAATCAAATGACTGAATACTCAAGCACAAGCGGCTACATTTTATATTAATCCTCAGTAATCCGTTTTCCACTGTGAAATATTCAGGGTTTTGATCTGTCAGGTGTTTCGCTCAGATTAGTGCACTCACCTTTAGAAAGGATGTACAAACGAAGGGCTGCTTCTTGTTGATGGGGGCCGTGCAGAACACATAGCGGGAGCGCAGATTCAGAGGGATATGCTGAATCATATCCGCCAAGAATTTGAAGTCGTCTATATTGCAGACAAAGTAAAGTCCATCCACTTGTGCGAGACTCACAAATATATCCTGTACAGAGGAGCAGAACAGAAACGGAGTGTTTTAAATTATGATGATTACCAGTCAGTAAAATTGTTATGCAAGACTGTTGAATATTTAGACCTACAATGAGGTTTGAGAGAGTCGCATGGGGAAGATGGTAGGCAAACATCTCTATCTGCTCCGCTGTGGGGTGTAATCCTGCCATCTAAAATGAGAAATGAGCAAATAAAACCTTTTTCCAAACAACATAAATTGTTCACTTTTATAATAGCTAAAACTCGCCTTACCGAAATGGGGTCAACAGGCTTCCCTAAGATCTCCTTTAAAACAGTCAAGTCATCCCTTTGCATAGTAGTGACCTCACCCTCTTTAAACACAGAGCTGAAGCGTCCCGCACGACCAGCGATCTGCAGCGCCTGTGACGTGGAAATGGTGTCTAGCTCCTTCTCCCCCTTTTCATTTACATTGGGTTTCACCAGAGAGTTAAAGATGATTCTCCTAATACTCCTGAATGAAGTACAAAATCATTATTTATTTATTTATATATATATTTTATATTATATATATTATATTATATTATATAAGTTGCCCAATATATATATATTATATATATATATATACATATATATATATATATATATATATATATATATATATATATTATATATATATACATACATATGTCAAAATGCAAGACAAGGTTACTATTACTAGTATGAAGTTACTCACAAGTTCAAACCCATTCCAATTGCATCCGTGGCAACAAGGATTTTGCAAGGGTCGTCTGGATCATTAAACTTTTTTGCTTGAGCCAACTTGGTGCCTGTTGACCAATCAAATTGTTATCTTAGTTTCCAGATAAAATGAAACACCAGTTATTGTGAAATATTGTGATATAATGACAGGACGGCAATATGATATAAATTCTTTCCCTGCCATTGACAGAATTTTCCATCATTTACTGTATGAGAAATGGCTTTCCATGTTTTCACTGTTATACGGTAGGGGGCGCTATTGCACATTTTCTGAAAGAGTACAGACTCTCCAGATCAAAACACAGGAGAAAAAAGGAGCAGAAACAAACGATAAAAGCATTGCATTATAGTGGTCTTTGGAAATAAAAACACGTTTTTCTCAACTTTTTGTTCAAAATGTTGCTTTTTTTTTTTTTTTTTTAAATGAAATGAAACTTACATACATACAAGTATTGAAAAAAAGAATGCATGAAAACTTTGTTGAAAGCAGAGTCTCAGTTGTTTCTTTTGATATATTGCATGTTCAGATATTCATAAAACAAAACATTCTGGGGCCTATGAAAATGATCAAAAATGTTGGTGGTGGTGTCATGGAGAAAATCTTCTCCTCTTTGCAAGAAATCATTCGAGTCACAGAGTTCCAGAAGCCAAAGCTTTATTGATGGAGACAACAAAGCCAAGATGACTGCAGAACATCTAACAATTACACGCAAGTAGTGGTCGGTCGATATATCTGCTGATATTTTGTATTTTTAAATATTAGCAGATACGCTTTTCTGAGTGACCAATGTGTTAAAAGCAGGACTTTTATCTAGACAGCGCCAGACATTTGAGGGTACAACAGCACCTGATCACACAGTTGCCCAATATGTCACATTTATGCCATTTTCACTATGTGCTTTACATAAAATTAGTGTTATTTGAAAATTAAATTAGTCTATTTAAAAAAATTAACAGTTTACTTCCTTGTTATTCATATATATATATATATAAATAAAAATTCATATTTATTTCTAATTTATTAAATATTAATTAAAATAAATATAAGTTATATACATAGGCTGTATACTGGCCATCCTGTTCTCTAAGATATCGGTCATCTGTCAAGCACTACTTGTAACTCATTTTTATACCGTTTCTGACTAATGACCTCATATACCTCATATTCATGTTTGCCTCTTTTTTTTTCCATCTTTCACAGTGTGCCCAAAAACATACAGCTGGGTACTTTCCGACTCTTATCTAGCTCATTCAGTTATCATCAAATCTTCTAGCTACTCCCTAATAGTGACATGGTCTGTTTTGAAACATTCATTGCATGTTGAAGGCCAAAGAAGAGATTACCATTATGCAGGTGCAAGTTCAACTAAGTTGAGACCTACAGTGTCATTGTGCAGTCTTTGTTACCCATAACTTGAAGGCCAAAAGAAGAGCTTACTAGTGTTATGCAGGTGCAAGTTTAGGGCAAGCTCAGCTAAAGCAAGACATTCAGTGTAAATCACTCATGAATAAAAATATACTATAGTGGGTGGCAACTTTTTTTTTTTTTTAAATGCTGGCGGGTAAAGCGTTAATACACAGTTCAATAAACTAAAACCAGATCATAAATGTACCATGCGGACCTTACCAGGGGGCAAGCTGCCATAAATGACAGCACACTCCAGGCCACGGATTTCAATCTGTCGGCTGATTGAGTAGATGTCATTTTTGCTAAAGCACACGATGCAGTCGCCAGGCTGCAGGTTATCCAATGATTCCACTGCATGATTTGAGATTGAAAAGGGGGTCAGCCTCTTATAATTATGCACCTTAAAGAACAAAAAAAAAGAGCATTTATGTCAAACCACACTAATGGGCTCAATATCTCAACATCAGGCAAACATTGAAATATTTATGTTCAAGACAAATTCTACACATGTTCATGATCAATACTGTATAAATTTCACACAGGTAAAATAAATATTACCTTGCACTTACTGATTGCAATAACTAAGAAGTCAGCAGCCTTTCCAACAATTCGGTATCTCTCAGACTCACCTCAACCTCTTCACCAGTGGTGAACATGAGCTCAGTGACAAAGTCAACTGCTGCAGCTTCTCCACACACATGGATCTCCTCAGCACACAAACCTATTCAGAAAGAGTGCATCTTTAACATCCCTCTTTCCACATATTTATATGAAACCATAGATTTGACCACACAGATGAAAATTAGCACAGTCTGGGAGTTTAATATTTGTAAAGTACCAGGCAGCAGCAAACTAAAGATTAAAATGAGTAGGCACAATCCACTGAGCAAATAAAGTGATACATAGGCTACAGTGGGGTTAAAAGGTCTAAAACAAATGAAAATGCTTTTAATTTGCATTCTTCACTCATTTAAATACATTAATGGGTTTAATATCATCAATATGGTGATTTGGCATTCGAAAACCATTTAATGAATTTCAGAAATTCTTTGCATCATTTTAATGAATGAATTGTCATAACTATGATTAAAAAAAAAAAAAAAACCATCTTAAAAGTAGTTTCTCCATGCTTAAATAAAATACCAATTGATTAACATACTCCCAGACTTTTGAGACCCTACGATGTGTGTAAAATAGTGTCTTTGCTGAAAAGTCAAAGTCAAAAGTTTGCCAAAGTCAACCCACCAAGAAGAGCTCTGGTCCAAGCCCACCCTCTGGAGGGATCTTTGATCATTTGAATCTCATCAATGACTGCCACTTCATCTAAACAAAATATTTCAAACAATAATATTTTTATACAGTATTTATTCAGTACTTTCCAAAGGTGCAAGGTAGATTTAGTGTTAATGCATGATTAATGAACAAGTTACACACACACACACACACAAAAAAAAAAAACTATATATATAAAAATTAATTTTAGAGTATATTTTATATTTCTGTGTATATAATGTTTTGTTTCCACCGAGCAGTGCGGTACGGTTCAGTATGATTTGGGACCGTAAACCCTGATCCGGCTTGTGTTTCCACCGGCAATATATTCTACCGCTTATGACGTGGTGTAGTGATCGATGATCGGATGTTTGTTAACATTATAATCGCTGCAAAGGTATTTCACAGTTCTTTTTACTTCTAAGCAAAGAACGAAAAAGAACTTTGCTGCGAGTATATCGGGGCCTTGAATCACGTTCAGTCTCTTGTATGTTATGTCTCCACAAGTGCAAGCACAAGCAAAAGTTGCTGGCTGCAGTTCACTTAACGGCCACCGGGGTGGCTAATAACCATAGACAGTAAAAGAAATGGACACAGCGCCCCTGGAGAGAAGTGAAGTCAATTAGAAGCACTCACTTCCTGATGGCTGAGCGTACTGCGCAGCCTCAGACTGAGCTTGGCGACGTAGATGTGACGTGAGCAACCTGTCTGACAGTTGTAAGTCTTCTAGTAGTTGTGCAAAGTCAAATCTGAATCACCGAATCTTGCAGAGATTCTGGCTCTCTGTGGGCTTCTCCCCAAGCTTCTCCCTTGACTATGCCTCCACGTCCCCCCGATTGCCTCATAGACCGTAAAAGATTGCCTGCGAGCTTCTCCTCCTGTCTATACGGTAATTTCTCTACTATGCGACAGAGTTGCGTGGTTATAACGCAATCATTAGCCTATTTTTTTACAATAACGGCGTCTATGGGGCAATAGTGTAATAGTTTTATACGTTGTCGTGTTTCTTTAGAAATAAACAATGGACAAATTGAGTCTTTAAACGCCTCAGATGTAAAGTTATTCGCTGTCAAAGTGACGCCAAAATGAATGGGAGTCAACGGAATGTAAGTGGCAGGTGATGGCTTGGTTAGCAATGGCTGCCCCTATGGAAGGTACGCTTTCCGGGTGCTGGATTACCCCCTTGCTAATAACAAGGGTTTCTGAATTCTACATATGGCACCTTTAAGATTACCATCAACACTCAACAAGTATTATCACATTCAAATAATCATGTTCTCCATACTCACATGGAGTTGTGACACTGCACATCTCTATCGTAGACGCAATGTGGCCAGACTGTCTTCCTTGTGGATCAACAAATATTCTCTCTTCTCCTGTCACCAGATCACATGGCACTCCCTAATAGGAAACCATACATAGCGGCTCTAACATTCATGACTAATGTGTAATTGCATTAAATAGTCTTAGGAATGAAACTCACTGCATCATTACTCTTCTCATAGATTTCATGGGCCAGTAGCTTTAGAGGTCCACAGTAAACTCCAGACTTGGCTGCAAGGTATCTCTGGATGGCATGATAGGTCTTACCACTGTTGGTTGGTCCTGCGTGAAAAACAATCTTTCTTTGAATAGCTCTGGCCTCTGGATACCTGTAACACACATTTTCACGTTCAAAAGATTAATGACTGGTTCACGGTATTGTGTCAGAAATCTTTAGTAAGTGCAGATGTGAAGATTTGACTATTGGTAAAAATCAAAGAATGAAACTCTCAGTACCAGTTTGCTGGGACCCGCAAGTCACTGATCTTGCGCAAATCGTCCATACAGTCCAACATGGGAAAAATCTGTTTGGCGTGTCTCATAAAGTAAGGGAAAATATCATCTATGTGCCCTGGAATGAAGGAAAGGAAGATTATGTAGATGGGTTCTCTTAAAACTGTAAAAACTTATAATGGTAAAACACAGTCAGTTTACTTTCTATATACAGTAAAAAAAAAAAATCTAACAGGACATTTTATGTAATATTACAGTAAAATACTGTTAATTCTCCCTAACATTAAGGTTAGGATAAATTAGGTACATTAGGGTTTTATGCTACGTCTTATGTTGTTAAATTAATGTTTATTGAATTATGTTAGTGTTGTGTGTTATGTTGGTGTTTTGTATTTGTAGGACACTGTGTGCACAGACACTACAGATTTTTTTGGATGTTGTCAATTCAATGTCTGAAGCAAATACTCACCAGCTCCACAGCAGATGTCACTAAGAATGATGTGCAAGTCAGCATTTAGAGAGTTCATTTCCAACACACATTTCCTAAAACTGACAAACGCTTGATGAAAGAGACGAGCTGTTGAAGAACAAATAAACAGTGATGATTTTATGATGGAACAAACAAAAATGCTTTGTAACAACCAAAATACAATAGCATCCCTGGCACACTGCTATGTGTATAGTTTTTAGATGGGCACAATGTGAGCTATCATGGTTGACCAATGTTAACTATAATCATGGGGCCATGATTCTTACCATCAAGTCCTTGGTCAGCAGCCAGTTTTTGCATCTCTTTCCTTTTGTAGAATCTGTTCAGTACTTTGAGAATTTCACCTGTAATAGAAAAACAAAGATGAGATACATTTCTGTTGCAATAGTTCACCAAATGTTCAGATCTTTAAAGGGAAAGTTCTCCCAAAAATTTAAATTCTGTCATTTGCTCACCCTCAAGTTGTTCCAAACTTGTGTGAATTCCTTTCTTCTGCTGAACACAGATGATGATATTTTGAAGAATATGTGGAGGTAAACAGTTAATGGAACCCACAGACTTCCATAGTAGGAGAAAAAACATTATTCAAAATATCTTCTTTTGTGTTCAGCAGAAAAAAAGAAATTCATACAGGCTTGGAAAAACTTGACTAACTTTTGGGTTAGCCATCACTTTAAGCGAGTCGTCTAGAAAAACATCAGGAGATAATGGATTCTCACTACATCTGCAATCCGTCAATGCGCTTATATAATATATAATATATAACATTGACATAACATACTTTTGTCCAGCGGTTGCGTCAACTCCGCGCCGATTGCCCCGTCCCAGGCTTCATCACTTTTGACGGTGAGCGGTATAAACAGTGATGTGTCCAGGGGTCTCGATGAGTTGTCTGAAGATGAATGTCTCTTGGACAATTTTTCAGACGGCCTTCTTGTTGGATGCAGTGAAGTGTTGTTTGCTACTGCAGCAGTAGAGAAGCTTGTGCTAGCACATACCCGGTATCGGATGTGGCAACGCGACAACAAGTAAATACAGCGATTTACAGACATGTTTAGCTTCCGTTAATGAAGTGCAGCTGGCTGAACAGAATAATAAAAACTGCCAGCCGCACAATTCATATTACAAACTTAATGTTGATGAGTTCATCTGCAGCAACAGTCCCAGAACCTATGACGACAAGGAGGTCAAGTTCCCTCAGTGACAACGTGCAGAAGGACCCAGGAATGTGTGGTGCCCGAAGTGATGCCTGTTTTTTCCCCCACCTCAATATTTGGGTACTTTCCGACTCTTATCTAGCTCATTCAGTTATCATCAAATCTTCTAGCTACTCCCTAATAGTGACATGGTCTGTTTTGAAACATTCATTGCATGTTGAAGGCCAAAGAAGAGATTACCATTATGCAGGTGCAAGTTCAACTAAGTCACGTGGTACAAACAGTTGTAAGGACTTCCGCAGTATGTTTTAATGTTGTTACTTTATTATAGTTCTATAACAACAGCAATTCATTAACTGAGAAAACAACATGGAAGCAAACACTGAGCACTTGCAGTACTTTAGTATTTTATTTGATGATGACGTGATCATTTTCTTAAGGAAAAAAAAAAAGTCCCAAATACGGTTGAGTCATTAATGGATAAGGATCGTTTTGATGCAAACGAATTCTGCTATAAATCATTCAGGTCCCTTTGCAAACTTTAGTAAGTTTTGCAATATTAACGCTACATAATACCATTATGATCTAGTCGATGAAATGTACAGCAGAGCATAACCGGAAAAATAGATTCACTATTGTAATTTTCACGCAATGGATTTGACGTAACGCACAGTCGAACGACTAAATCTGCAATTTCCCGCCAAATCCATCCCGATAGCTCTAAAATCTCTAAAGTTTATTAGAGTATTTCGGTAAAGACATGATTTGGAATGTCAAAGTTTTTACCACTACCTCATTTAAAAAAAAAAAAAAAAAAAAAAAAAAATTCTAGTTTTTATTAATAAAAATAAGTTGCTGGAAGTATAAACTGGCATTTTTATTTGACATAATAGCAGATAAACTATGACTGGATATGTACAATTTTCAAGATGTACAAATGACTCAGTTGCGATAGCACAACCATTTCATTAATTCTCCAAACATTCATCATTATGTCTAACTTTGGGGCACTCAATATTTTTGTACACAGACATGTAGTGTGAGCTTTAAAATCAAAGCAGTAGGGAAATAAACAATAAACGTAATCTTTTAGAGTGAAATCAAAAACTGTTTTGAAATAATACAGTTCAAATAAACATTTACTCCACAAACCACATAAAATATACAATTAGTACAATTGCGACAAATTGTTAACATCCTTTTGTTAGAAAGCCTTAAAGCAGGATGACATGCAAAAGATAGAACAAAACAATCCCATCATTTCTCTTGTGTGTCTAACAATTTAGACAATATGAAATGTAATTGCAGCAGAGATGATATTTAGCAGTGTATAGCGATGAATCATCTCAGAAAGCTCATTAGGAAGTATTTACTACTAAGACAGTGTGTTCAAAAAGGGGCTAACAAGTTGAATACATGTTCCCAATAATTACACAAACTGCCCTAGTTTTATAAAGCTAGTCCAAAGCCTCTTTAAATATTTTATATATAGACATACTTTTATTTCAAGGAATATTTAAGAAACAAACAAACAAAAAAGAGAAGATGCTAAATAAGTTAAATAGAAATGCTTAAGTGGATTGCAAATACAGTGTGGCCTGGGTGCCATTCCATTTCTTGACCTTTTTTTATTTTTTAATTTAAAATGACCCCATAGCCTTTTTATTAACTGTTACTATGAACTCCGATTCACCAGCTAGCATGCATGATGAAGCTCTTTAAAATGTGTTTAGGTCTATGTTTCTGCTCTATTATTTGGAACATAGAGGATACCAGTGAGTGCACATTTAAAAACATTTCTTCATCTAGAGAGGCGTGCAACCTTGAAGATGTGCTATATGACTTAAATGACCGTTTCCAGTGCTTTCTACAAAGTGTCCTTGTATACTAACAGATTGCTTGTTGTGGACAGCAGGGAGGGCAGAGCCAATTCAGGCACCATTTATCACCATAAGCTGTGAGGGGTGACCATATGAACAGCGATCTGCATGTATATTCAGTGGAAGTTGTTCTCCTCTCCTGTGCCTGGTCACTGAAAGGCACGCGTGTCCCCGGCTGGTTGCTCTCCAAACCCCGCTCACATTTCCGGCTGCTCAGCAGAGAGACTCGGCCGAGGCTCAGGTGATTCGTAGCGCTGATGGAAGTTCCGTTTCCGCATTTTCTCTGGTGCCTTCCTCCACAAAACTATTTCCTACAAAAAAAAAGACAAATAATCAAGTCATACTGCTTATTTACTTTATTAATATCTTGCATGACAAATGAGACACTGAAAGTAAAAATTTATACAATAAGCATTGTCACAATGGACATTCAAAAGTAACATTTAACTAATTTATTACAACTGGAGTTTCAAACACACTGTACCTGCTGTTTGAAGTATCTCCTATCTTCCTCATCCACAAGCACCAAATTCAAAAAGTACCTCACAGAGAACTTCTTGTTTACATCTCTCATTGTGGGTGTGAGGTCATAACCAGCCAGGAAAAGGCGAATGGGAATGGATTCACCTGGAAATAAATGTCAGCACAGTAGGGGAACAAAAGTCATTTTAGGAATAATGAAACTGGCAATATCAACATCATACTATCTTCAATACAACAAGTACCACAATATTAACTATTCTAAATGCTTATAGCACATCAAATGAAGGGTGAGCAGGCTTTCTCCGAAACATTTTGGGCTTATGGAACAGAAAGCCTGTGTCTGTACAAATCATTTATAAATCAAAGTAAACTGTAGCATTATTATTGAACTGAATGTGACAATTTAAGCATGAAAGGTTAAATGAATAGGTTACGTGTGTTTCATGACAAACACAAGTATAACAAATTTCTAACCATTAATTTAACCTTTCATGCATAAATTATAGAGCATGTGGGCAGCGGGGGTAAATATGAAGATTAATTTCTAGCTTTGACTGATTTAAATTCATAATTTTGGCCACACCTGAAATGGGTCATACCATTAACATTACCTGAGCAGTTGAATTAAATATGCTATAAAACGGTGTTCATTCAGGACATTCATTTACAGCATAGATGAACATAATGTGTTTAAAATGCATATACACAGTTCCGTTGCATAACAACATTTGCCCTCTTTAATGCTGTTAATCTGAATGTACAAAGCAAACTCTTTGCTGAAAATATACTCAACACTGAAAAATAGGAGCGCACAGTTTATCTGTCAATCAATTGCATGTGAAAGTTGCATTCATTACTACAATGGCTGATCAGGCATAACATTATGTCCTAATATTGTTTTGGTCCCCCTTTTGCTGCCAAAACAGTCCCGACCTGTCGACGCATGGACTCCACTAAACCCCTGAAGATGTGCTGTGGTATCTGGCACTAAGATGTTAGCAGCAGATCCTTTAAGCCCTGTAAGTTGCGAGGTGGGGCCTCCATGGATCGGACTTGTTTGTTCAACACATCCCACAGACGCTTGATTAGATCGAGATCTGGGGAATTTGGAGACCAAGTCCACACCTCAAACTTTTTCTTATGCTCCTCAAACCATTCCTTAAACCATTTTTGCTTTGTGTTAGGGCACATTATCCTGCTGAAAGAGGCCACAGCCACCAGGGAATACCATTTCCATGAAAGGGTGTACAGCGTCTGCAAAAATGCTTAGGTAGGTGGTACGTGTCAAAGTAACATCCACATGGCTGGCAGGACCCAAGGTTTTCCCGCAGGACATTGCCCAAAGCATCACAGTGCACACCTTCTTCCTAAAGTGCATCCTGGTGCCATGTGGTCCCCAGGTAAGCGACACACACGCACCTGGCCATTCACGTGACGTAAAAAAAAACCCCACATGATTCATCAGACCAGACCACCTTCTTCCATTGCTCCGTGGTCCAGTTGAGCTGCAGTTTTGGAGATGCTCTGACCTAGTTGTCTAACCATTACAATTTGGCCCTTGCTCAAACTCGCTCAAAAACACAAACTTTGAGGACAAAATGTTAATTGGCTGCCAAATATATCCCACCCACTAACAGGTGCAGTGATGAAGAGATAATCAATGTTTATCTTTGATTACACCCCACCCCCCAAACTCTCTGACCCCCCTGAAGGCTATTGTGTAAAATGTATACAGAAAATGATGTGAAGCAGCTGCTCACCCTTGACTGGTGCTCCATCCATAATCTCATATTTGGCCACGGTCTCGGTTTCAGTAGTTGTGCTTGGCCCTAGAGAGGCATGTCACATGATGCACTTCTTAATAAATAAATAAAATGCAAATGAAGCTGGACTACAGTAAATGTTCTTAAATTATTAGTAACGGTTTGTTTTTTTATCATAAATGATATTCTTTTTAAAACAATCATTTATTTATCATATACGTGTATGAAACCTAACATAAAAGGAGATCTTACCAATTCCCGTCATTTCTTTCTTGATCAACTGAAGCTCCATGTGTTGGATTTTAATTCGTACAAGTAAGAAGTAGATTTTACCCACAATTACATCTTTGAGGTGATACCTGAAGGCAAGAAGACTTCTGTTAGCTCAAAATCAATCAGATTGATACATTTAAGCCACTAAATCCATACATGCTTAGAATTACTCAGCAGCTCAGAAACTAAGATTGAATCAATGGCAAAGTTAAGTGCACTTACTTGGACTTATTGTATTCAAACTCTATATGCAAGCAGTCTTCAATGCCCACTTCCATTTTGATAGAGTTGTTGACATCAGGGTAGGTGGCCAGCTGATGGACAATGAGGTCATACTCCTTTACCAAATCAGACAGCCTCCTCACAATTGTAACTTTAAGGAAATACCTGCATGAAAAGCACACGACTTTTAAGACAAAGTTTAAAATTAATGCCAGGGTAATTTTAAAAGGATAATGCATCTTAACACTAGAACTACCAGAATTCTATAACTACTAGAATGGCCATAGCGGTCATTCTGACCGTTCGTATTAGACTGTACCAAATGTAATTTTTGTCGTCATATTTACATTCAAAGCTTCTATAGGTTTTAGAAATAAGCTTTATATGTCTATCATCATATTTTATGACCGTATCACCGCAAAGTGTCAAAATCCTCAAACAAAATCCTTAATTTGAATAAAATCGAACAACGTGGATTAAATGGAGCACTGAGCGCCAAACGGACACAGATTGGTCTACATATTACGATCTTTTTTATAATATATAATTGTGTAAGACTACAAGACCGTGCCCAAAGGTGCGTGCGGCAAGCGGGAGAGCAAAGCGTTTCACCGCAGTGAAAATTTTGTTTTTGAAAGTCTAAATGCCAATATGGATTGAAGAATATTTCATTAGATAAAAATATGTTGTGAATTATTGAAATTATTATATCTATCTTTTTTCAATACATTTTGACTTTTGGACTTTACAACACTCTGGAGTTATTGGAAATGTTTGGATCACACGAATAGGAAACAATCCTATGCAGCCACCAGCATCACCAAGTCTCTGAAGCAAGGCTAAAACCTCTGCGCCAGACAATCTCTTTCTTGCTGACGTTTCAAAGGTAAAGCTACGTTTTATCGTAGCAACAGCATATAAAGACAACAAGAAAGTTGCTAGGCACACATCTTCACTGGCGGGGAAAACTAGCAAACTCTGAAATAACACGTGGCATACACCATCTGTAAGGCGTACGGTCAATTTGACCGTTATGGCCATTCTAGGTAGAATCTCTTTTTAATTTTAATAAAATAACAATATTAGAACAAAATATACACATTTAGGAAAAGTCATGGTACTATAGGTATATGGGTTTAATTTGAACAAAGTTATTACATTGCAAAATTTTAAAACGGTCAAAATGACCGCCGTCTAGTGTTAAAACAGCAGTCATAAGACAAGTATTGTCGTTTTTAACATCTCAGGTTTGTTCCCATTTTTGGCCAAAACTAGCCACGATGCTGCCAAATAAAAAAAACGTCAAAAGTGTTCACTAACCTCAGTCGCACATTCGCTCCGACATAGGACTCGTACGGCTTTTCCACCTGCATGAACTCAAAGTCATAGCTGCGGTTCTGTGTCAGCTCCCCAGGCAGAGCAAGCTCCTTCACAAGGTTTACAAATTCATGAGTATTGCTTTTATCACTGAAGAGCTCTGCATAAGGGAAAAGAATGACAAGTCCTTATGTAGTGGCTGGATAAAAAGAAAAAAACATTGTGTGCTTTTTTTTGTACATTGCAAGCAGCAATATTGTGATCATTGCTACTATCAGAATCACTAATAATACCTACAAATAAAGAAATAAAATAACTAGGGCACCATAACAGATTGCTTCCCTTACAGAAAATGTGTAGAGCAGTCTAGCTCCCTTTCCATGTGACAACCACATGCTCTCCTAAGCTCTCAGGATACTAGAACAGCCATACTGAAACCAGTTTACTGCATGAATGCCTTGAGAAAGAGAGAGAATAACAATGCGTTGTGTGTGAAACGTACCGATTTGTCCAACAAACTCAATGCGGATTCCCTGATGTTCAAGCCTTTTGCTTGTTTGTTTCACATTGATATTTACCTTGAGGTGACAGAAGACAACATGCATCAGTTGTCTTTCAAAATAAGAGACTTGAAGAAATGAGAATTTACTCACTCACCTTTCCTGAAACGGATTCTCCATCATAAAACATATAATGCTTCTCCAATTTCCCCTCCTCAGTCTTCAGCTCTGCTGTTTTTCTGCTTTCAGCATCGTTCAGAATGACATCGATTTCACACACGGGACCAAAAAGACCTCCAAGGAAACTCTGGAAGAAATGCATACTCTCATTTTATTGTTGCGATTGACCGTTATCCAGGTAGTGACAGATCTACTCTTCTGTATTGTGACGAACATCCGAGTAAAGGGGGGTGGAGAAGTAGGATAGGGACTCAATTTCCAATTCTTGTGCTTTTTTTTTTTTTTTATGGAATATGGAATTTAAATTTCATGTTGACTTTAATACATTTCAGAATCTTTGTTTAATGTTATAATAATAAAATGCTACAAGTTTTAAATTCCAAAAATCAGGGTTTAAAACCCTTTTGACATGTCACAATTTTTGCAGGTTGCAAAAACAAAAAAGAAAAAGTATGAATTTCAGGCATTTTTACCCTATTTGTGTAAAGTGTCTGAAGCGTAAGAAGAAACCCGCTCATCAGTAATAGAATAATAATATGATAAAGTTAATTTATCCCTCACAGTTTGACATAACTAGTCCTAATAGTTTTTCAATTGGGTGAAGACAGGGTCATTTTACACATCAGTTAAAAAAATTACTGTTTTAATACAAATATGATAGCATCTATTGATATAGATAAACATCTATAGATAGACAAACAACACTCCCAATGCAAGGAAATGCTGACGCAGTGCGAAACATTTAACCATCATGTGCATTGCTCAATAGCCATACCGATCCCGAAAGGATTGTAGAAAGAAACTTTTAACAGCGTGTGTAAAATAATAATAATAAAAACCCCAGTTTAATTTAGGTGAAAAACAAAACGAACTCGGTATCTAGGTTGAATTCAACCTTCAGCCTTACAGCTGTTTTTAAAGGTCCTGCAGGATATGCGCTGGTGTAAGTTTCTTAAACCAGCCCAGCACGTACCGATTCTCCACGAGAACCAATTTGAAAGGACACAAGAGTCCATTTGTTGTGTTTTATAAGTGTTTAATCGCTGACTGATAATGACCAGCCTCCCCGCCCAATCCTTCACGACTTCCATGGCCTACTTAAGGCTGGATAAACTGCAAACATGTTTGCCAGGATTGGGGGCTTTTATTCCAGAGGGAATAAGGCAAGTGTGTAGAGAGTTGAAGAATTTCACCCGTTAAATGCAGACTGATTAACGCTCACCATTTCAGCTCCGTAGCTTTAGCTTGAACACAGTCCTCCTCAGTACAACTTCCGCTGGATCCCTGTTCCTCTGAGCTGAAGGGACTGGGACCGACAGGAACACAAAGCGAATGAGCGCTGAAACATTAAGAGAACGCGACGACCGAATTTCAAAATAAAAGTTTTAACTTTATTTAAAAAAATTATATTGATACGATTTTTTTGCTTATATTTTCTCTTGTCATGTTGCATTTATTTACATTTATGATTACTTTAATTTGATCATATAATTAGTATCATCATATTTGTTTGATAGCTTTTGTGTAAAGACAACAATAAAAACACTCATTCAAACAAGGATCAACAAGTCTATTTAATGAAGGTAGGTTTTAAATACAAAGTTGATTATTATTATTATTATTATTATAAAATGTAACATTGTACATTTAGTTTAGATATTTATTGACATTATAAATGTCAATAATGTAGAACGTGTACATTCTGTGTATAGTGTTTCTTGTGTATAGTGTTTAATGTGTACATTTTGTGTATAGTGCTTAATGCGTATAGTGCTTAATGTGTATATTCTGTGTGTTGTGTTTGTGTATAGGGTCTAATGTGTATATATCTGTGTATAGTGTTTAATGTGTATAGTGTTTAATGTGTATAGTGTCTAATGTGTATAGTGTTTAATGTGTACAGTGCTTAATGTGTATAGTGCTTAATGTGTATAGTGCTTAATGTGTATATTCTGTGTATTGTGTTTGTGTATAGGTCTAATGTGTATATATCTGTGTATAGTGTTTAATGTGTATAGTGTTTAATGTGTATAGTGTCTAATGTGTATAGTGTTTAATGTGTACAGTGCTTGTGTATAGTGCTTAATGTGTATAGTGCTTAATGTGTATATTCTGTGTATTGTGTTTGTGTATAGGTCTAATGTGTATATATCTGTGTATAGTGTTTAATGTGTATAGTGTTTAATGTGTATAGTGTTTAATGTGTACAGTGCTTAATGTGTACAGTGCTTAATGTGTATAGTGCTTAATGTGTATAGTGCTTAATGTGTATATTCTGTGTATTGTGTTTGTGTATAGGTCTAATGTGTATATATCTGTGTATAGTGTTTAATGTGTATAGTGTTTAATGTGTATAGTGTCTAATGTGTATAGTGTTTAATGTGTACAGTGCTTAATGTGTATAGTGCTTAATGTGTATATTCTGTGTATTGTGTTTGTGTATAGGTCTAATGTGTATATATCTGTGTATAGTGTTTAATGTGTATAGTGTTTAATGTGTATAGTGTCTAATGTGTATAGTGTTTAATGTGTACAGTGCTTAATGTGTATAGTGCTTAATGTGTATAGTGCTTAATGTGTATATTCTGTGTATTGTGTTTGTGTATAGGTCTAATGTGTATATATCTGTGTATAGTGTTTAATGTGTATAGTGTTTAATGTGTATAGTGTCTAATGTGTATAGTGTTTAATGTGTACAGTGCTTAATGTGTATAGTGCTTAATGTGTATAGTGCTTAATGTGTATATTCTGTGTATTGTGTTTGTGTATAGGGTCTAATGTGTATATATCTGTGTATAGTGTTTAATGTGTATAGTGTCTAATGTGTATAGTGTTTAATGTGTACAGTGCTTAATGTGTATAGTGCTTAATGTGTATAGTGCTTAATGTGTATATTCTGTGTATTGTGTTTGTGTATAGGGTCTAATGTGTATATATCTGTGTATAGTGTTTAATGTGTATAGTGTTTAATGTGTATAGTGTCTAATGTGTATAGTGTTTAATGTGTATAGTGTTTAACGTGGTGCTAACTGTATGCATGTACTTTTAGAGTATAATGTGTAATGTAGTACTGACTGTAAGTATGTCCAATAGTACACTGTGTGTACCAACTATATGTATGTGCACATTGCACTTTTTCTGTTTTTACCTGCTTAAGGTTGTATGGTTATGTTAACTATGTTATTTATTTGTACCCTATTTATGTAAACTATCTTGTGGGATTTTTTTATTACAATTAATTAAAAAAAAATTCTGGCTAAAACAATTATTTGACAATTTGGAATGCCATTTTCATGAATTGTTTAATTTTTTTATTGTTTAAATATGAACCGAATAGACTGTTCAGTATAAATAGACTGCTGAGTGGGAGGTAGCCTTGTGGAAATACCCCGTCACACAAGTGAGTCAGCAAAGGTGTTTGTACACAGAAATAAACCTACTCTGAGAAACTTATTGAGAAACCCAGACTATGTTGCAAAGTAATATTTAAAAAACATGATTTTCTTTCTTCTATATGTTATGTTAAACTTAAATTAAATATATAAGAATTCAGAATTGTATTAAAATCCAAAAATTGAAAAGTAATTCTACAGAAATGTTCACCCTAACTGAGTGAGTTTTGAACTTTCCTGGGAAGCTGAAGACCGTTGTTACACAATGGATGAAACAAATAAGCCATCTATTCAAATTCAGTGATGACATTAAATGACTAACATTAAAAGAGCTCTTTGGCTGAAACTGGAGAAACTGTGGAGATATCGATCTCTTCTTGAGAGAGTAGCAACCACTTTTTGATAAAGTTTCACATTGTCACATCTGGAGTTTGATAGAAGCCATGTGAAGCTTAAAAAGTCAAGCCTTGAATTAAACTGAAAATCTCACATACAAGATTTGCTGCTAAAAACCTATATACCCTATAGATAGGGGTGATTCAGGTTATATTATTTTTAGGGCCCAAGCCCTGAAAGGGCAAAGGCTCTATTGTTCTTCTAAGGACAATTTTGTTTTTTCGACTATTCAAGCACTTTTGGGGCCCTTACCATGCTCGAAAACTCTTGAAACTTTGCACACACATCGGAATCTGCGGCCATTAGGGCCGGACCAAAGCTGGTACTCGGGCGTGGCAGGGGGGCTCGACAGCTCCCCTTAAGTGGAGTCTGAAAACTTGCTCCATATATCAAACACACTTGCACGTAACGTAGATGAAACTCAGTACACATATAGAGCTCATCGGGCTGAACAGCTTTTGTGCTCCAAGTTATACATCAGCCCAACGGGAAGTCAGCTATTATGGGTTGTTCAAAAAATTTTGAATTTTTGATATACAGGTGCTGGTCATATAATTAATATATCATCAAAAAGTTGATTTATTTCACTAATTCTATTCAAAAAGTGAAACTTGTACATTATATTCATTCATTACACACAGACTGATATATTTAAAATGTTTATTTCTTTTAATTTTGATTATTATACCTGACAACTAAGGAAAATCCCAAATTTAGCATCTCAGAAAATTAGAATATTGTGAAAAGGTTAAATATTGAAGACACCTGGTGCCACACTCTAATCTGCTAATGAACTCAAAACACCTGCAAAGGCCTTTAAATGGTCTCTCAGTCTAGTTCTGTAGGCTACACAATCATGGGGAAGACTGCTGACCTGACAGCTGTCCAAAAGATGACCATTGACACCTTGCACAAGGAGGGCAAGACACAAAAGGTCACTGCAAAAGAGGCTGGCTGTTCACAGAGCTCTGTGTCCAAGCACATTAGAGAGGCGAATGGAAGGAAAAGATGTGGTAGAAAAAAGTGTACAAGCAATAGGGATAACCGCACCCTGGAGAGGATTGTGAAACAAAACCCATTCAAAAATGTGGGGGAGATTCACAAAGAGTGAACTGCAGCTGGAGTCAGTGCTTCAAGAACCACTACGCACAGACGTATGCAAGACATGGGTTTCAGCTGTCGCATTCCTTGAGTCAAGACTCTCTTGAACAACAGACAGCGTCAGAAGCGTCTCGCCTGGGCTAAAGACAAAAAGGACTGGATTGCTGCTGAGTGGACCAAAGTTATGTTCTCTGATGAAAGTACATTTTGCATTTCCTTTGGAAATCAGGGTCCCAGCGTCTGGAGGAAGAGTGAGAGGCACACAATCCACAATGCTTGAGGTTCAGTGTAAAGTTTCCACAGTCAGTGATGGTTTGGGGTGCCATGTCATCTGCTGGTGTTGGTCCACTGTGTTTTCTGAGGTCCAAGGTCAACGCAGCCGTACACCAGGAAGTTTTAGAGCACTTCATGCTTCCTGCTGCTGACCAACTTTATGGAGATGCAGATTTCATTTTCCAACAGGACTTGGCACCTGCACACAGTGCCAAAGCAACCAGTACCTGGTTTAAGGACCATGGTATCCCTGTTCTTAATTGGCCAGCAAACTCGCCTGACCTTAACCCCACAGAAAATCTATGGGGTATTGTGAAGAAGAAAATGCGATATGCCAGACCCAACAATGCAGAAGAGCTGAAGGCCACTATCAGAGCAACCTGGGCTCTCATAACACCTGAGCAGTGCCACAGACTGATCGACTCCATGCCACGCCGCATTGCTGCAGTAATTCAGGCAAAAGGAGCCCCAACTAAGTATTGAGTGCTGTACATGCTCATACTTTTCAGTTGGCCAAGATTTCTAAAAATCCTTTCTTTGTATTGGTCTTAAGTAATATTCTAATTTTCTGAGACACTGAATTTGGGATTTTCCTTAGTTGTCAGTTATAATCATCAAAATTAAAAGAAATAAACATTTGAAATATATCTGTGTGTAATGAATGAATATAATATACAAGTTTCACTTTTTGAATGGAATTAGTGAAATAAATCAACTTTTTGATGATATTCTAATTATATGACCAGCACCTGTACTCCTCCTAGGCGACTGATCTCAGTGGCAAACTCGGTCAGCATGATTTTTGATATCTCAAACAGTTTGGCCGTGGCGAAGAGACAAATTTATGGCGAGAAAAGGGAAACAGGAAGTGTGTTATAAATTCTGCAAACATTGACTGATTTGGATGAAACTTCAGTGGTGTGTTCGTTGTAGGAGGCTGATCACATGACTGTGACTTTTGTGAGTCAAAGTTATAGCGCCACCAACTGGCAGCAGGAAATGTGTCACTTTCAAAATGCTTTGAAATCATCATCTTATTTTTACCCGATTTACTTCAAACTTCATCAGTATGATGTCAAAACATAGCAGATGTAAAGCTGGTAAGCACTTCTTGATATTGTAAATATTGTTGCCATGGCAACACATCAAACTATAACATTTTTTTCCGATGCTTTTGAGACTCTTACAGCGCTTCAAATTACATGAAACTCGACACACACATCACACATGCTGTCCAGTAGATATGGGCAAAGACAATAGGCGTGGTGGAGGGGCTCAGTAGCGCCAAAGTGTGTGTGTGTGGGGGGTAGTTTTATCTACAGTCACCAAACTCTGTATATACACTCACCTAAATATTAGATAGAATAGCATCTTGCAGTTGATGGAGATTTGTGGGATGCACATCCAGGACACGAAGCTCCCGTTCTACCACATCCCAAAGATGCTCTACTGGGTTGAGATCTGGTGACTGTGGGGGCCATTTTAGTTCAGTGAACTCATTGTCATGTTCAAGAAACCAATTTGAAATGATTCGAGCTTTGTGACATGGTGCATTATCCTGCTGGAAGTAGCCATCAGAGAATGGGTACATGGTGGTCATAAAGGGATGGACATGGTCAGAAACAATGCTCAGGTAGGCCATGGCATTTAACAATGCCCAATTGGCACTAAGGGGCCTAAAGTGTGCCAAGAAAACATCCCCCACACCATTACACCACCACCACCACCAGCCTACACAGTGGTAACAAGGCATGATGGATCCATGTTCTCATTCTGTTTACGCCAAATTCTGACTCTACCATCTGAATGTCTCAACAGAAATCGAGACTCATCAGACCAGGCAACATTTTTCCAGTCTTCAACTTTCCAATTTTGGTGAGCTTGTGCAAATTGTAGCCTCTTTTTCCTATTTGTAGTGGAGATGAGTGGTACCCGGTGGGGTCTTCTGCTGTTGTAGCTTCACAAATGCTTTGCTGCATACTTCGGTTGTAACGAGTGGTTATTTCAGTCAAAGTTGCTCTTCTATCAGCTTGAATCAGTCGGCCCATTCTCCTCTTACCTCTAGCATCAACAAGGCATTTTCCCCCACAGGACTGCCGCATACTGGATGTTTTTCCCTTTTCACACCATTCTTTGTAAACCCTAGAAATGGTTGTGCGTGAAAATCCCAGTAACTGAGCAGACTGTGAAATACTCAGACCGGCCCGTCTGGCACCAACAACCATGCCACGCTCAAAATTGCTTAAATCACCTTTCTTTCCCATTCTGACATTCAGTTTGGAGTTTAGGAGATTGTCTTGACCAGGACCACACCCCTAAATGCATTGAAGCAACTGCCATGTGACTGGTTGATTAGATAATTGTATTAATGAGAAATTGATCAGGTGTTCCTAATTATCCTTTAGGTGAGTGTATATATATATATTGTTATCTTTGAGCTGGACATCTTTCTAATTTACAGTCATTAGCTCCGACCAACAGGAAGTGAGATATTTAGGGCTTGAGGTGTGAGGACCCTATTGTAATTGCATGGCCCATCATTCTTCTCCCAAATGAATCACATTTTTGAGGACCTAAACACGAACGAAAATGGGGGGGTGTAGGTGTAGTTTTATCTACAGTCACCAAACTCTGTATATTTATTGTTCGACTTTCGACAATTTTCTAATTTACAGTCATTAGCTCCAACCAACAGGAAGTCAGATATTTTGGTTTGAATTTGGATGTTTTGATAAATCAGGCTCTGAGTTTTTATAAACTATTCGTAGGAGATGTATGGAATCAACACCAAACTCGGTCAACATGAAACAAAGACACTGAAGATGCTATAGTGCGAACGATTATAGGATATCTCAAACGGTGCTGCTATGGCAAGGGATTAAATGAAGGACAAAAAAGCGAAACAGAAAATGTCTAATTTCTTGTAAAATCATTGTTTGATTTAAATTAAATTAAGATTGTATGTTTGGTAATTGAACCTGGATAAATTTAAAATGAATGTACCATTTTTCAGATCAATATATTTATTTTATTTACTATATTTCATCTGAATCTTACACACGCTCTCTCTGTCTGCCCTCCCTTCAATGACCAATAGATGGCAGTATTGTGTTAGTTTTGAAGCAAAAAACCCTGCCTCTGGTTCTTTGAGTGAGTCTGTGTGTCTCTGTGCTGCAGTAAATGTGGCATATTCAGATTACTTTGATATAGTTCTTTTACATTTAACAGATTTAAAATAATATTGCAGCAAATGTAAACTCCACATTTGAAATTAAACTATGACACTACATCACTATTCAGACAGGACTCATTTCTAAATGACATTTGAGTTACAATTCTTATCACCTGACATCTGAGATTTCATGTACTCATTCAGACAGTACTTTTTTTTTTAAGCAGAGGAGTGTGTGTGCTTTCTATACATGGGCTTTACAGAAGGTCATATGCTGTATTTGCAAAGATCACGTATGATGCATATGTCTTTTAATACATTTAAGTTATATCAGTAAATAATTAATTTAAAGTAAATTTCACATGATTTTATAAAAGTGGCTGTTTAAACTTCCAAAAAAATGTAGACACTCATCTTACTCTTACCTGACACTGATATTAAAATCGTTGTTGCGGTTTCTGTGATTTGGCTCCATTTATTAATTTTGTAATTAACACTTTTTATTGGATACGTCCCATATTTAAATGAAAGCACACTTTTTGGTGCATAAGATTAGTGAACAAACAATAGCTAAGGTAGGTCAAAAACACATGAAGAGAAATGTTAGGATAATACAACATCAGCATTCGGACGGTATTCTGCACTCATTTGAAATTGACCTTTGACATCATCTGACATGAAATTCATCTAAATTGAATTGATCTCATAGATGTTGTGGTTTGTGGTCATAGCAGCACCGACTGCTGCAGTTAATGAGGGGAATTCAAATGACTTTGACAGTCATTTTATTAAAACACATTATTTTAACAACAAAAAATAAATAAATAAACAGCTTGCCTAATGTACTTTACGTAATGATGATTGATCTTAAGATATTTTAACGTATAATATGTGTTGTGTGTACCCATGTTTACACGTACACAACAATAGAGTTTAGATGGGTTTCATATCATAGGCTATCACAAAGAACTATCACTTTAGTGTGAAAAAAAGTTTTTAAAAAACACTATACAAATACCTGAATTAAATACTGGCCTTCTGGACTTACGCATTTTTGAGCTGCAAAAGATAACTTTGCAAATATTTGAAAGTGACCTATTATATCCTATGACAATAAAATTAATCTATATTTAAATGACATCATGGGTGTGGCTTGTGCTCATAGTGGCAAATGTGGTATATTTAAAATATTTAAAAAAAAATATTCTCCTGTTTAAATGCATATTGCCTGTCGTGCACAGTTGCCCTGAAGCCACCGGCGTGGCGGTGCCACCGGCTTGGGCCCGTCATCGCTATTTACAGCTTTAATTTTGTTTATATTCTTATGAATATTTTAATTCCATTTCTATGTAAAGCACTTTGAATTCCCATTATGTATGAAATATGCTATATAAATAAACTTGCCTTGCCTTTATTCAATGTGTGTGTAAATGTTTTTTTTACAGTAAATGAAAAAAAAAAAAATGTTTATCCATTTTGCTATTTAATGTTGAACCTGAAGAAAAATATTTCATGTGTTGAACTGTAACAGGAGCAACTGTGGGTGTAAATAGTTTCTGAAGGCAGAGTGTGCGTGTCATGTTAACCGCACTTTTGAATTTGCACATTTGCACCTTTTGCATTGTCTAATTTTCCACATTGTCTCCATCTTTTTAATGTTGTTCTAAATACAGAATTATTATAATTGTATGATGTCTGTTCACTTGACACTGAGAAACAGGTCATGAGATGTGAGTACGGAAACGCAACAAGATAGTCAGCCCAAGTGTGATAATACACTTCTGGTAAAACAGGAAGCCTAAATGGCTGACTTCATCTCATATCTAGAGCATTTGTTGAATACAGTTCATTACTCCTTTTGCTGGTTTGAAGTGTTTAAAATAAGACACTTCAAGTTGGGTTTTTATATAAGTGTTTAAAATATTATACAAATACAATAATGGCAAAAAAAAGAAATGTTTACAAAATGTACTCCTTGCTCTCCAAACACTTCATTTAAATTGCCTCTGTTGAATCTAATAATATTTCCATTCCAAATTCCTGGTCACTCTGTGGACATTAAGAGTAAATAAAATAATAATATAAAATTTTTAAAGATGAAGAGCAAATAAAATAGATCCTTACAATGCAAACTGGAATACAATATTTTTTTTGCAGAGCATGGCACAGTTTATGAATATATATTAATTACATCTGTGACCATAAAAAGCAGCATCCCGTATGTTTCACATTGTACAAAAGAAAACAGAAAAAGCACATGAGATATAATGCAGGGCTTTATGCAATAATGTTGTCCTCTTTCAAATCATAAGGAAGCCCAACTATTTTCTGAGGTGTGACATATTCGTCATAATCAATGTCTCCACTTGACTCCATCCAAGTCGATGCTTCCTCTTCATTCTTGTGGACTTCCTGCACTGGACCGTCTGCCATCCAAGGGCCCAAGGAGCCTGAGTTACCTGAACCCTCTCCTGACTGCTCCTCAATATCAGGAGTGATTTCCTCTGTGCTAACTGGGACTCTGTTGAAAACAAAAGCACAAAGTCATTCAAGAGTGCTCCAACATCCTCTAAGCCCTTCCTGTAATTTTGTTGAGAACATAAGGGGCCGGTTTATTTTTTTTGGCTTTCTTTAGTGCTGTTTGAGTATTAAAAAAAGTCTGCAAAGTTCCAAGCACTAATTCCACTACAAAGGGAGTTATTTTCTATATCAGTATGCACGGTTTCTGAACGGTTGTAGTCTTGGGTTAGGGTTAGGGTTAGGTTAAGTTAGTTAGGTAGGTTAGTTTTCTTCCGGGAACATACAGTACACCACAATTAAATAATTCCCAAGAAATATGCAAAAAAGGGGAAGAAGGTTGGTTGAGTTGCGTTAGGAGTATGTTGAAACACTTGAAGCAGTTGATCAATCACAACACAACCAGAGCACACTGCGCTTGTCAGGAGGAGGGGCCTCATAGTGACCAGAACTAAACAGAGCGTTACAGACAGACTGGGAAATGAGGTGCTGTAACAATGTAAAATATGTGAAAAATAATGTGGTTTTTGAACATTCGAGCATATAAAAGTACTCTAGTAGACCCAAAAACAAAATCCAGACTTTGTAAAGTCCCTTTTGAAGCACATAGAGAAGCTGCAGTGGCCGACACAGGACAAAGATGTCGTCTGAGACAGCAGACGGTAGCTAGAGCTCTGTAGAGCATTTTGTCAGTTTAGGGCTACTGTAGAAACATGGCGGCGCAAAATGGTGACTTCACTGTAAGGGGACTAGCGGTCTATGCAGATAGAAATGTTTTAATTCGAAGTTAATAAAAACAAAAAGGTTAATTATGTAAGGTCTTTAATCACCACTGAAAACATAGTTATACATTATATTATATCGCATTTCTGTCAGTAGATCCGTATAAATACTACACACTGCACCTTTAAATCAACATAAAACAGAAGTTGCAATAGAACTGTCTTCCCTATTGTGACGTATATTCAAGTGAAATGTCTTCTCGAACAAGAAAAAATGTACGCCGTGACTTTATTTTATCCATCGAGAAATGTTTGGATGGATGGCTATGGTTTGCTATTGCTGTAATCTCATGAGAATGACAGGTTGTCCCGTCCTCGCACTAGTACACGTCATCAGAGAAGAGATGTTGTTGCAAGAGGGAGGGGAAGTTATTTTGATTAAAGATTATGGGGGTAGATAGATCAGATAAATCATTTATAATAAATACAACAACAAAAAAACAACACTTTTTTTATTTACTTGTTTTATTTTTATTTACAATTTTTATTCCATGGTGACTTTAGGGTCTCAAAATCTTTTTGTCTTCTTTTTCTAGTATGTGACAGATATTGTGTTTCTAAAGTATGTGTAAGGAGGATATTGTGAACTAGAACAATTAAACCAAACAGTGAGTGAATAACAGGAACATTACTGAAAAATATGCTATACTTATTCAACATTCTAGTTATCTCGTTGATCTGTTAGGCTATTATGTTTTCAGGCTATGAAGATTGTGAAAAATTGGAAGGAGATACAGCTGCCGTGATGTCAATATGATTGATGCGTGGAAGGAAGTGATTCAGCATGAGAAATGCTGAGTAGAAAAAGATACAATCTAAGGATACATTTGATCTAGCATAATGAGCATTAAAAATTTATATTTGACCCACAAAACCTCTAAAACATCTCTAAAGCCTATATATATATCCGTGAAAAGACAGAAAATACATCTAATCTACTTTCAGCAGGAATAATCTGCACTGCCAGGAAAACGGTAACAGAGATTTGAATCATGTGGTGAAGCTTCACATTCAACATATGAATGACTCTGGAAATGCCCCTGATGTTGAACAAATTCAGCATATTTTGGTGAAAATGATTTCAAGAAACAAAATTCAGTAAAACTATTTGCATTTCTTTCATTCCTTATGTATACATGATACATAATAGCTGAGGAAGCCGTCAGTACTTTTTGTAGGTAGAAAAATGTCTCTTATAACACTTTCTGTTTTACAGACCCCTTTGTTTAAATGCTTTATATTAAAACCTTGCTTGTATGTTATTTCAGCAGCCTTATAGGGTCCATGAAGGATTTCTGTAAAAGCCTTAGGGCAAACTGGAATAGCCTCTCTTGCAGATAGTATTGAAATTATTGATGGATGATTACGCTGTAACACAACTCCAGTGTTCCCATTCTTAATTATTATTATTGGTTGTGGAAATGCTATTTTACATAATTTTTTCAAGAAAATATCCTGGGATTCAGGTATGACCGCAGGGATAGTGGTGATATGTGGCGATAAGTTTGCAGTAGTGACATGCATCATGTTACGATATACAATACATTTCCTAAACTGAACTCTTCATTTCATGAATCTAGACATGAATAACGTCAAAGTAGTAACTGAAGTAGTAAATAAACAGACAACTTACATGTGTTTTGCAGCAGAAGGCGGGAGACGAGTTCTTTGCCCTGCCAGGTCCATCCAGGGGCCTATCATTTTGAGACAGTTTGCGTTCTTATCATGGGGGTTGCATTTCACCCACATATACCTGCCTTTGGATGGGGCTCCTGTGTTAAGGGATAATACAGAATGACAGATTAGGGGCTTGTCAGACATTCACACTAGCCTATCTCAAACTCCGGACATGACATTTTAATAATGAACTGACCAGATTACTAATATATTCTTTGTTTTATTGTTTAATTTGTCATTAATTTGTGAGCACAAATTGTATTTATTTATTAAACAGAATTGATGTGTTTTAGGTATTTTATTTTTATGTATTATCGTATGTAAATTAGGCTATATTGTTATTATTATGTATTTATTATGTTTTGATTGTGTATAATAAATAAATCCCGCCGAAGAATATCGCACAACATTTCGCTATATAAAACTATTTCCTATTAGTTTTAAGTGAATCAAAACCAAGCTGCGCGTTTACAATGTAGCCAGGTATCCGAACGAATGATTCGAATGAGCCGGTTCTTTTAAGTGAATCAAAACCATACACAGCGAGTCCGAGACTAGTGTCTGCTCTGTTGAAATCTGACATGATCTCATCGGCAACAGACTGCTGAGGGTAACAAGATTGTTTTTCCCAAATATTTCTTACTAAAAACTAAAAGATTAATTGATATAGCCGTTAAGAACCAGAATCGTTAACGGGAACCGGAATCGAAGAATACGTAAATTCATTATTATTTCTATAGAGCTTAAAAGATTTTATAATTAGGCTACTATTTAATGACAGTATGGGCAAAGTCATTAGTAGTGTAAAAAACTTTGTACTTATAGAGAATTAATTAAATTAAATTCAACAACTGACACATGTCCTAATGTAAAAGCCCTAAAGTTACGCAAAAAAAAAAAAAAAAAAAAAAAAAAGCGTTAAAATAACATTAGCATCTTAATTAAGAGCAGGATAAATTGATATTTTTCAGTATAACGATGGATGATTTGACAGTCAACAAGCGGGGAAGACAAGTTAACTTAACGTTACTCATTATTGTTTATAGCAATATCTTACGAACTTGTCCTGAAGACACGCAGTTTTTAAAACTCAGAAACACCTTCCGTAACGAGTTTACCTAGATCTACTTCAAAACCTGATCTTGGAATGCTTAAATAATAAACTTACCTTGACCACTTTCCCCAAAAAGGCATATTATGGCCAGTGCCAAAGTTATTCTGTGGTAAAATCTCATCCTATTGTTCATGCAAAGCAGAAGATGCGAAAGAAAATGTCTTCAAATGAACTTCAGACAAAAACTTCTCCCAGTTCAATAGGATGTAAAAGACCCTGCCCCTGTGTGCGTCATTGTTTCCTGAAATCAGCCCACAGCAGCTCGGTTTGGCAAGGTTTCTCAATCTTAAGTAGCTATTACTAATATACAAACCGAATTCAACCGTCGTTTTAAATATACACAACAGGGATGGCAAAACAAGTCAGATTAAAACTAAACAAAAAACATGAAAAAGTAAGTTCCAACGAGAGAACAGCAAACTCTCTGTTTTTGATGTTAGAACTTGTGTGTTATTAACTGTTATTAACCATAAAACATATAGGATAGAAGTGGTTAAAACTGAACTAAAACTAGAACTTAACTAAAATTGTCTGGTATAGGCCACTAGAGACAATTATTATTATTAATAAAGTTTTATATGTCAGGGCATGTTCCTTTGACAATTGCCAAACATTTGAGGTCCCATATTTGTGTTTAGCAAAAGTGGGACATCAGCTGAAATAGGAAAAAATACAATTCATAGGCTATACGTAACTGTGCTCCATTATAAATCACTATTCGGACAGTAAAGTGTCAGACCCTGACTTGAGCAACAAATGCTGCAAATCATCTGTTGTAACATCCTGGAAGTCACTGCCTCATATCATGGATAGTCAGTTTATATAGTAAAATATTTTTATTTTTGATGTTGTTGCAACATGTCCGGGATGTTGAGCAATATTAACCCACAGACTATGATAATCAAGGTTAAGGCTAAATTCTGCAGAATCACCCATACATTGATAGCTTATTTCCAACTAAGACATAACTCCACTGGGAACGAGCCAGTGAAGCTCATTCCCAGTAGAGTTAGGTCTTAGTTGGAAATAAGCTATCAATTTATGGGTGATTATGTAGAATTTAACCGTGACATGAATGTTAAATTATACAATACTAACAAACAATAACAACATAAAAAAGAGCGACTACATGCAGACATATACGTTTTGGATGATAGAATTCTAATGTGTTTTTATTCGTGATGTGTATTGCTATCCACATGGTGAGTGGGATGGATATGTTATTATAAATATGAACATCTGAATACAATATGTAAGCTATGTGAAACGGTGACAAAGACTGTATAGTGGAGTACTGTGGTGCACAGCATGTGAATGTGTCAAGACAGTTGATACAAACCCGTCATAGCTTGCAGGAAGTGGTTTTGCTCATACAGGAAATGACAAGCGTTTCTCCTTTTATTAGCACACAATATGGCAAGACAGAGAGGAGCTTTCCATTGCATAAGCAAAAGGAAAATGTGGGAAATTCTGTCTTGTATTACAAAGAATATTCGAAGTACTGTCTGCTGGGGATTTCTGTTTACATGGCTAATTTGGCCATACCGTAGCAGTCAGGCATAACATTATGACACTGTGAGTAACACTGATTATCTCTTCATCAATGCTGTATTTCGTCTAGCCATCACAATTTGGCCAGTGGGTGGGATATATTAGGCAGCAAGTGAACATTTTGTCCTCAAAGTTGATGTGTTAGAAGCAGGAAAAAGGGGCAAGCGTAAGGATTTGAGCAAGTTTGACAAGGGCCAAATTGTGATGGCTAGACGACTGGGTCAGAGCATCTCCAAAACTGCAGCTCATTGTGGGTGTTCACGGTCTGCAGTGGTCAGTATCTATCAAGTGGTCGAAGGAACAGTGAACAGCAAAAGGGGGACCAACACAATATAGGAAGGTGGTCATAAAGTTATGCCTGATCGGTGTATATGGAAATAACCTGACACTGAATTCAGATAAAGTCCCAGGTAAAACATCAAAGATGCAGTTGTAGATAAAAGTGTTCTACAACAGCAAAGTGTTTCAGACTTTAAACAGCACTGAGATGGAATGTACATTAAGTTTGGTGTCAGTCAAACTGTATACTTAACACTTGGATAAGTTCTTGATCTGAAGTTTGTTTGTCTCTCAGACTGAAGATGACACAGAGAGTGTCCCAAACACAGTCACAGGACATTTCATATTTCAAGTATAATGAACAGATGCTGTATCTCAAGAACAAAGGAATGTGTAATTTTGGCTTGGTAAAGCTTTCTCGGATTGTGTAATATTTGCTTCTCGCAGAGACTTGACTAAAACGTGATAATGGTTACATCCTACTGCCTTTGGGAAAAACCTGCACTCTCTGCATTTGCTCTTCTTTTTCACTCAAGGTGAAACTATGACGACATTTCATGTATTTCTTCTTTTTCATTGTCATATAGAAAGCAGGCAGGAAGTTTCTTTGATTTAACTTAACTCAAACCTTTCTTTCAGCTGATCACACAAACTGAAATGATTATTATAGACACAAACACATTGGATATACTATTTATAATATGGAAAATGAATTCAATAAATTCCAGCAAGAATCAGTAGGATTTAATTGTTGATATCAAATTGTATCTCAGAGTAAAACTTGGCACATATCCACCAACTATCCGGTATTTATTTGGTATATGTTATGAATATACCATATATAGGATACAAAAAAAGAGAAGGACCAGGATGGTATTACTAAAATATTTAGAGAAGGAAATGCAATAAGTTTGGGTTATACTTTGAGGGTCAACTGTTCGTTACATTCTATTCTATTCTACTAGTTCAACTGTGTTGAAATTAACAGTCAACTGCATAATTAACTCTTCTATAGTATGATTATCACCAATCAAGAACACACAGTTTAAAAAAAAAAAAGAAGTTAGATGTACATCAAGCTTGACTGCAAGAAATGTCCCAGTTTTGCTGCACAAACTAATTAAATGTTATTAATATGGCACTGTACTTTCCAGTACTTTCCACTTCACATTCAGCCAGATAATTTACCAGCTACAAGTGCACAATGTTGGCTGCTACTAAACTAAACCAGTTTTTGTGTATGTTGTGTGTAAAATTATGTAAATTGAAAATGAATATACTGTGAATAAGATTTTGACTAAAGAATGTTTTTTTGGCTTGTTTATTGGCATAAAATGCTTAAATATTAGTACAGTTATATCTTTTATATTGGGCTTGCTAAACATACCCATCATAATATTTGAAAAAACGTTGGACTGCATAAAAGAAAATTGTACATTGCACTTTAAAAAATTAATTAATGTCTGTAAATCATGCGGTTACATCAATTCACATCAACATTTGCAAAGGCCGAACGAGTTTCTTACATGGTGGTCCTGTGCAGGCTCATTAGATAAATTTAGGTGTGGCATAGAACAATGGGTAGTGTGTAGTAGTCAGTTGTTCATATTTATGTGAGGCGTTACAATACAATGTTTTCAACAGCGTTTTAGTTGCAGGTGGCCATTTTGGATTTAATTCTGTTGATCTTCAGAGGAAGCAGGGAGACCATCTCCGCACTCAGCTCTAGCTCGGTTTCAACTGCCGCCTTGGCTTCTGGATTCTCCTCGCAGTATTGCACTACGAACTTGTACGACTCCAGCGAGAGGCCGAGATTCTCCAGTTGAGAAGCCGGGTTACTGGAAATAAGCTTGGACTGTAATCTGGCGACACGGAATTTGGCCACCAATGCCGGCCTCAGCAAGTCATCCTCGAGCTTTTCAGGAAACTTGCCCTCTGGTGATCGGATGGAGTCGAGGAACATCTGATAATACTTTGTAGAAGAGGAACACAAGTGGTTAAACTTCTTTATGGTGTGCACGTCTGGCTGATCCTGCTTGTCGGCCGCAGCTAACTTCAGGTCCATCATCTCATAATAGGTTTCTGCAAGTTCAAACTGCAGCTGCCGGCAGATTAACAAATAGTACTGAGCATTCAAATCCTTGCAGATTGGTTCCAGCATGTCGACGCGACGTTTGTGCATCTTACAGCGCCGTTCCAGATCCTGTTCAAAGAAGGCCAGGACCTTGAAGAGAGCGCTATGGTCCTGCAAGATCTCAATGTGGTCTGTCACGTGACCATCCATAGCAAAATACTCTTTGGCCTGAGCTACGTAGCCTTGACCCACCAGGAAGATGCCACGTGCTTCTTCAAAGTCTAGTGGAAGTATGCTGCTTACTTTCTCTTCCAGGCTGCAAATAGTGTCGAAAGTATCGCTTGAACCAAAAAGGATGGCGCTCTTTCTTCCCTTCTCTTTTTCTTCCTCTTCATTCCGACGTGCTCTTTTCAGTTCGTCCTGCCGATCTAAGTCTAGTTCGCCGACATTATCCTGTGCAGCAATGGAAAATCCTCCGATAAGTCAAAATAATAACTGTCAATTTATGTACATCTCTTGAAATGTAAAAGAAAAAGGATTGCTACCTCAAGAAGTTTTTTTGCATCTTGCAGCAGATTAAGGCAATATTTGATCCAGCATCTGGCAATTTCGGCTCGCTTCTGCAGCAGCTCTTCACGTTTTTCACATTCAGCCTCACCTTTGGGAAAATTAATGATAATTTTTTGTAATTTATCATATACTTTAATTCAGACCCACGTGTACACATTTTAAATAAAATACAATTTAATTCTATGGCGCAGGCTGATAGGTCCTTAACTCAATCTGCTTGCAATCACTTCATTCTCTATAAGGCACAGTTGGTTCCTGCTGTATCAGTAACCAATGAGCTTGCTGCTCAACCTTCAAATACTTGGTCAGCATTAGAAACCCTCCACCTTCCCCAGCTCCACCTGTATAGATCTGCTACGGGTAATTCATGTATGCTATATATTGTTCAGCAGCAGGGTGTCTTGCTTGCTCACAGCTAGGGCTGGGCAATATGGCTGAAAACGGTATCACGATATAAGCGTTTCATATCGGTCACGAGTCAAGACCATAGACAGTAAAAGAAATGGACACAGCGACCCCATAGACTTCAACGGAGAGAAGTGAAGTCAATTAGAAGCACTCACTTCCTGATGGCTGAGCGTACTGTGCAGCCTCAGACTGAGCTTGACGACATAGGTGTGACTTGAGCAACCTGTCTGACAGTTGTAAGTTAGCCTATTTTTACAATAACGGCTTCTACGGGGCAATAGTGTAAGATACAAGGTAATGGAGCCTTTTATACATTGTCGTGTTTCTTTAGAAATAAATAATGGACAAATGGAGTCTTTAAACGCCTCAGATGTAAAGTTATTCGCTGTGAAAGTGACGCCAAAATGAATGGGAGTCAATGGAATGCTAACAGCAGGTGATGGCTTGGTTAGCAATGGCTGCCCCTATGGAAGGTACGCTTTCCGGGTGCTGGATTACCCCCTTGGTCAAGACCCCATTTCGCTTGCCGGTGAATTTTCCGCGTGGCTCCGCATCCGAAGATGCATGAGTTCGAGGCGAATCTGGCTGAGCATGATGTCTCATCACACCGGCACCCAGTTTGTGCGTCTAAATCAGTTGCTTATATTTACTAAATGAGCCAACAATAGCAGAAATAAGCCTTTTAATGAAAATAAAGATCCATGTTTAATAAAATTAAAAAAACAAAAACAAATTGAAAATGTTTAGAGAAATTAGAAAATGTTTAAGAGACCATTAACTTAGTTGTATAAATCCATCCATATATTATGTTCTAATGCCAAAAGTAATACTGGGTTTACACGGTTCTTTCGTAGTGTGGTTTTGGTAAAGTTTAATAAAGTAAACATTGTCACGTGCGTACCTTACTTCTCACCGCTGTTTCCTGATGGTTTATAGAACAATTACAATGGCGAGCACGTCAAGTACAAACACTTCCCCAAACGGACGAGGCGCGCACGCAGTCAGCGGAGGCTTAAGGCAGTAAAACAAGTTTGTAGTATTACCAGTCTTGGTGGAGACGACGGTCAGTTTTATAAAAAAAAAAAAAAAACCTGCCATACTGGCGAGCTGACTTGTTTTCCTTATCAACAATTTCCTCGCTCGCTGCGGCACTCATTTTCCACGTATCACTCCACGCCAGTTCTGTTACTGGACCAAACTTGACACTGTTACATGATTGGCTGTTAGCGTGTCACTCCCTACGTTGCTAGGTTACCAGAGAGCGAGTGCCTTTGTTCACGTAAGCAAACTTGCTTCGCATCCTCTGGTTTCTTCAGACGAAGAAAAAAAAAAAAAAGAAATGTATCGAACTGAATGCATTTTTTATTGATATCGATTACGTGTCTATCGCGATACATATTGTTATCGCTTTATTGCCCAGCCCTACTCACAGCAGTGTTGCATGTATGTACTGGCAGTAGCAATTCCCTACTTGCTCTGCAGCAGCATTATTGTGAAATACTATTACAATTTAAAATAACTTTTTAATATATTTTAAAATGTAATTTATTCCTGTGATGCAAAGCTGAATTTTCAGCATCATTACTCCAGTCTTCAGTGTCACATGATCCTTCAGAAATCATTCTAATATGCTGATTTGCTGCTCAGGATACATTTCTTCTTGTTATAAAGGTTGAAAACATTTGTGCTTAATATTTTTTTGAGGAAACCGTGAAACTAATGAATAGAAAGTTCAAAAGAACAGAAATTATTAAATAGAAATATTTAGTAACCTTATAAATGTATTTACTGTCACTTTGATCAATTTTATCTTTACTGAAAAAGTATTAATTTCTTTAAAAAAAATGTTTTAAAGTTTACATGATTCATTGGCTCAGTGTTTGTAAACACCATTGGTCGCATGCTTCAAATGTAGGATTTTTAACACTTTTATACAACTTTCAAAGATGTTTAGTTGCGTTTAGTTTAGTAACCTTTGTCTCTGGCCAAAATTAAGTGGTATCTCTAGAGTTTCTGCATAGTTGGTCAAAGACTTTCTTGCCAAATATCAGTGTGTAGGTTTGTACAACCTCAGGATCTGATGCAATGTAAACAACCGAAAAGCATGAGTGTTACAATAGGAGACATATTGTGTTAAATACCATTGCTTCAGCTGTATTTTAAGTGAAACAAAGGTTGTACTGCTTAGTTTTGTATTTATTAATCAACCACCAAATGGCATTCAATAAAGGAAATGGAAATAGGGATGCACTGAAATGAAAATTCTAGGCCTAAAACGGATTTATTTTTGACCAATTATCCAAATAATGTATAGCCCTACAAATCTATTTATCAGAGCATGTGAGCAGAGTGTAGCGGGGAGCAGATCAGTGAATGAGAGTGTAGTGCCATTTTACCAGCGTTGCCCATCATGTTACAGCACAGTGGGGCTATTGCAAACAGAAACAAGTATATAACAAAATAGAAATTAAATTTTGGCACGTTATTTATGCAGATTTGCTTTTCCAAAGAGCATGAGCAGTACGTGAGTGGAGCGTTTGCATGGGCTGTAAGCAACTGAGATCCGCCTGTGCATAGAGCAGAATATTGAGTGGAGCGTCACACACCACGCACTGATAACGGCTAGAGTGAACACTGAGGATGGGCAGCATATATTTTCAGCCGTTTTTTTCCTTTCGTCCAAAATACAAAAATGCCATTTTAAGCCGATAATTTTCGGTGGCTGAAATTTTGGTGCATCCCTAAATGGAAATGTAGGGAAATACACAATATACCATACTGAACAGAACAGAAACCCACTTTCTTTGGCAGCTGCCTCTGAGGGGATTTCTCCAGCAAGGGTGGCAATAACACTAGCCGCAGCCAAACAATGACGAGCCTCCATGTACCGCGTCTGTGATACAGTGACAACAGAGACATACTGAACAATGAATTCATTGGGCCTTAACTATAGACAAGATAATACAAACCCGATTCCAAAAAAGTTGGGACACTGTACAAATTGTGAATAAAAAAGGAATGCAATAATTTACAAATCTCATAAACTTATATTTTATTCACAATAGAATATAGATAACATATCAAATGTTGAAAGTGAGACATTTGGAAATGTCATGCCAAATATTGGCTCATTTTGGATTTCATGAGAGCTACACATTCCAAAAAAGTTGGGACAGGTAGCAATAAGAGGCCGGAAAAGTTAAATGTACATATAAGGAACAGCTGGAGGACCAATTAGCAACTTATTAGGTCAATTGGCAACATGATTGGGTATAAAAAGAGCCTCTCAGAGTGGCAGTGTCTGTCAGAAGTCAAGATGGGCAGAGGATCACCAATTCCCCCAATGCTGCGGCCAAAAATAGTGGAGCAATATCAGAAAGGAGTTTCTCAGAGAAAAATTGCAAAGAGTTTGAAGTTATCATCATCTACAGTGCATAATATCATCCAAAGATTCAGAGAATCTGGAACAATCTCTGTGCGTAAGGGTCAAGGCCAGAAAACCATACTGGATGCCCGTGATCTTCGCATCACATACAGGAATGCTACTGTAATGGAAATCACAACATGGGCTCAGGAATACTTCCAGAAAACATTGTCGGTGAACACAATCCACCGTGCCATTCGCCATTGCCAGCTAAAACTCTATAGGTCAAAAAAGAAGCCATATCTAAACATGATCCAGAAGCGCAGGCGTTTTCTCTGGGCCAAGGCTCATTTAAAATGGACTGTGGCAAAGTGGAAAACTGTTCTGTGGTCAGACCAATCAAAATTTGAAATTCTTTTTAGAAAACTGGGACGCCATGTCATCCGGACTAAAGAGGACAAGTTGTTATCAGCGCTCAGTTCAGAAGCCTGCATCTCTGATGGTATGGGGTTGCATGAGTGCATGTGGCATGGGCAGCTTACACATCTGGAAAGGCACCATCAATGCTGAAAGGTATATCCAAGTTCTAGAACAACATATGCTCCCATCCAGACGTCATCTCTTTCAGGGAAGACCTTGCATTTTCCAACATGACAATGCCAGACCACATACTGCATCAATTACAACATCATGGCTGCGTAGAAGAAGGATCCGGGTACTGAAATGGCCAGCCTGCAGTCCAGATCTTTCACCCATAGAAAACATTTGACGCATCATAAAGAGGAAGATGCGAACAAGAAGACCTAAGACAGTTGAGCAACTAGAAGCCTGTATTAGACAAGAATGGGACAACATTCCTATTCCTAAACTTGAGCAACTTGTCTCCTCAGTTGCCAGACGTTTGCAGACTGTTATAAAAAGAAGAGGGGATGCCACACAGTGGGAAACATGGCCTTGTCCCAACTTTTTTCAGATGTGCTGATGCCATGAAATTTAAAATCAGCTTATTTTTCCCTTAAAATGATACATTTTCTCAGTTTAAACATTTGATATGTCATCTATGTTGTATTCTGAATAAAATATTGAAATTTGAAACTTCCACATCATTGCATTCTGTTTTTATTTACAATTTGTACAGTGTCCCAACTTTTTTGGAATCGGGTTTGTACATCAAAAAAGAGAAAAGAATTGGAAAAAAACTCAAAATAACTTATGGGTGAAAGATTAACACGCAAAAAAAATCCTCTGAGTTTGATCATAAACTTCATGGACCACACACTGTATCTTGTACTTGTTAATTACTGCAATAGCTACTTTACCTTGGTGATGTAGTACTGTGACAGTGTGGCTGCATTAATGGCCCACTCGAGTGGTACAAACTGCTTGTACTCCAGCTGCCTCTGTAGTGTACTGTGACAGTACTGTCCAGCTCTCTCATACTGCTGCAGATTCTTGTACACTTGAGCCAAGTAATACAGTGTGTGTGTATAAGCCATTTCAAACCTGTTGGCACATTAGGGGATAAAGTGGAATTAAAACTTTACTGTTGTTCCAGAAATGTTATAAAGATGACTGGCGGCGGGGGGGATTACCTTCTTATCTTCTCTTGTTGGGATAATTCTTCTCCCTCTGGCACAAAAAAGTCTTGAAGATCCAGTGGTGGCTGACCATCCTAATATGCATAACGGGAACAAATGTCAGCTCCAAACATCATCGTTTTTTATTAGTAGTTTGTAGAGACTGCAGAGAGACAAGTACAACGATGTAGTAAACAATTTTCCCACATGAATGGTCAGTTATGCAGTGCTGTCATTGACAACGGTCATTATTCATAAATATTTGGCTATTGAATGCAGCAATTGACCAATCAGAAGGAAGTATTCCAGAGAGCCATGAAAAATGTAAATGTAAAATGTATTTTTATAAAATAGAATACAAAATTAGGCAAAAAGAGATCAAATGGCTACTTGAACAAAGTTTAGCCTGCCACAAAGTTAGTTACACCACTGCTATTTATGAGTGAACCGGACAGTACAAATAATACATAATAACCTCTGAAATATTAAATATATTAATATGAATACAAAATATAAATATTAAAGTCACCATGAAATTAGTTTTTATGGAATACTACAGTATTTATTATAAATGATTTATCTGGTGTGCACTTTTTTGTTGTTGTTGTAACCTTTAATCAAAATAACTTCCCCTCCCACTTGCAACGTCATCTCTTCTCTGATGACGTGTTTTTTCCGTTGCAAGAGCAGAACAACCTGTCACTTCATAGTGACACCTGTCACTAATCCAATCAATTCCTAATTGACAAAATCAAATCCCATCCTACATTTATTCTTGTTAGAGAAGCCATTTTACTCGGATTTATGAATATAAATATAAAGGAGAAAAAAAAAAAAAGATTACAACTTCCGTGTCATGTAGACTTTAATGTTAAAGCTGCAGTCCGTAAGTGTTGCCTTTGTCGCCATCTCTGTTTGAAACCTGCAATTGCAGTTATTTGAGGAATTATCATCTTTACGTGGGTTGTGCATTGGCACGGCTCCTCAGCGTGGATGAATCTAATGTTTTGAGGAGTATGTGTGGCTGTCATTCATTCACCGCACCGGTGTGGATACTGTACTTCGGAATCACAGATTCTACGTCTTGGAAGTTTGATCAAAATAAGAATGTTCACCAGAAAATGTCATCTGAATAAGTAATATGTCTGCCACTTTTGTTCTGAACAAATGAGAAAAAAAGGCATTGCAATAAATTGCACTGCCAACAGTGTAAATCTAACGATCACTAGCTCATATCACATTAAACCAAGCAAATGATTATTATTGTTATACTATGTTCTCAAATTAACAAAATCAGCCTTGCGTGACTACGTGTATTATCGTTACCTGTAGATTTCAATTTCTGTACAGTCTAATCTTTTGCTTTTGACTACGGGTGAAGCTCCAGTTGTCACTGATGGTTGTCGTTCACAAAGAATTTCCTGCAGAAAGCTACTAGTACCACTCAAATTGGACCATTATTACAAGCTTGCCTTTGTGAATCGGGCTAAGGTAAGGAGATAGTTTTGAACACTGGCTAGTTATGTACTTGCTCAAATTGATTTTGGATCATTTTTAACCCAAAAAGTTACAGACTGCAGCCTTAATAAAAGTTAATCAGTAGGATTAAAACGTCCCAATTTGCAGACTTCTGCTCTTCTGTCATTTTTGGAATAAATAAATAGTGTGAGTAGAGTCTTCACACTGACAATTGCTCGTTAAACACTCACAGTGTGCTGTAAAACTACCAAAAAACCCAGATCCTAACCGTCATCTCCATACCAAAATCCCAGATGGCCAGAAAGTGATTCATCTCTTATGAATGTAAAAATATTGGTGTCCAGGATGCCTTGTTCCCAGAGACTGTAGCATACACAGTGTGAAGGAAATTATTAATTAATTGATTCATAACTGAACAATTAACCTTACACACCCGAGGATAATAGATAGATGCATAGGACAATGACTAAGATTATTTTATAAAATAAAATAAAAATTCTTTGAGTGCAATGTTTCGGTCCCCTGAACTTCAATGTGTATGCCTGATGAAAATAATTGTCTGATATTTTTGTAAGTAAAAAGCACTTCATAAATAATTTGTGCAAGTAGCTACAGAGAGTGTGCGGGATATCCTTTTTTAATTTTTTATTAATTAATCTCTTTGACAAATGTTTTCCACTTTTGATGTAATTTCTAGCAAGAAATTATTATTTTAGTAATTAAATATTTGCTTAGTTATCACCAAAGCTCTCTCTATTTTGTTGTAGATAATTAAACCGTTATACTGCTTCATAAGCACGTCTGAAATTAGTTTTGTAAGGTACCTTTTTGTGCATAAATGCTGCCTGCAAAATCATTGACTGAAAATTAACAAGTGTAGCAAAGTTCTTCAGGATTACTAGAAATCTACAAGCATGTGAGTTTGATTAAGGTTGCAGCTAAACTCAGCAGGAAAGTGGATCTCAAGGGTCAGAACTGCCCAGCCCTGGCATAGTGTCTATGAGTCATTTGGGACACAACTCAGGTGAATCCCAATTTGCATACTTATGCATTATTCCATACCATTTTGTAGTATAGTGTGAGTAGTGTGTTCATACTTAAAATTCCAAAAATTACACTTCAAATACCTGAAATTTGCATTAATTAACAGGAAAAAAAAGTGTGAAATGTTGTTGCAGCCTTCTTTACACAGTGGAGGGGCTATCAGACTCTGATGTTGGATGACAAAAATAATCTTCAAATACTACACGGTTGAGTACACAGTACAGTGCACAGTAATGTCCTTTTTTATCTTATATATATATACACACACACGAGACTAGACTATTCTAAAAGGATACGTCACAGTGACGTCACGCGGAACTAGCATATGATGCCCACACAGTTGGTTGAGCGGCTTGGGCCAAATCGTACACACACCTCTCTCATATAGAGCAAATACATTGATTCAGCAATCTCCAGAAATCCTTGTGCTTTTTCAATCTCATCTCTTCCCGCCCACAAAATGCCGAGCTGGTTCTGTCAAAAAACAAAACAAAAAAACAATACGTATCAGCATACGCCATGGCGCAGAAGTCAGAAAGTAAGCTACACTGCACATTTATTTAACTATATGAAACTTTCAGAAGGAAATGCTCGGATATGCACTGTATATTTACCCGGGCCTGTATAAATAGCGAGACGTTCTCCCGTGTTGTTGTGCACTTGTCAATGAGTTTCATGCAGTTCATCAGATGCTGCTCTCCAGCTGAGAGCTCCTCGGTCTCTATGTGGTTAACGCCGAGATAATACTGCACCACCGCGAGCCTCGCTGCTTGCAGACCGGCTGGAGAGTCTCCGGCACACGCTTTCCCAAAGTCATTCTTCGGTTCTCCATCCACCATCCGCCCGGGCTCACTATCCGCTTCATTGTCAGCCTCGCCCTCCTCCTCGTTTTGAATTTTTTTCAAAGAACAGTGGATTTCCTTCAACAGATCTCTAGCTTTGTATTTCGATCGGAAAGGGTTATTCTCAGGGTCTTTTTTCGACTCTATTTCGGAGAGTTCCTGGGCCAGGCGAAATTTCTCGCACACCGCACTCCACTCAGTGCTTTGGTTGGCAGCCATGTTTTCACTGAGCTATGACAAGTGTTCACCAGCAGAGGTCAGTGATGAAGCCTATACAATTAACGCACTGGTTCGAGATTAAAGTCACCATGAAATCATATGCTATGTTCGAAATCGCCTCTTTCACTACATTACCCCACTAATATCATCCACTTGAACTCTGCCATATGTATAAACCATAATGAAACAATTTAATAATCAATTAAAAAGGAATTTATACCTGTATGATATTACATTGTCCCAGCGTGGTTGGAAAATGGATGGATGATTGATTCAGCTGTGGGTGCCATTTTCTGGCGAGGCACAGGAATTCATTCAGTGCTCGACTCTTACAGTGCATTATGGGTATTCTCTAGCCGTTGAACGTACATCAGTACAACAGCGTTCTCATCAAAGAGACGACGAGTTGTGCGCTTTCACACTAGAGCAACGTCGGAAACATAACGGTAATTAATATGATTAGCCTTTTGTTTGACTATGTTATTAAAAAGCTAATAATGTGTTGCTAATGTTACACAAACTATGTTGCCGTTTGCCATCTCAGTCTGCCTTCAGTATCAGTCAGTATCCTTAGAAACACTTTGAACAACTTAGCATGTCAGTGAAGAAAGTTCATCATAACATTTTAATATACATCATATACATAATTCACCCACTATATTGCTAAATCTACCCAATTTTTCATATCAACAGAAAAATACACTCACCTAAAGGATTATTAGGTGTTTGACCCCCTTTCGCCTTCAGAACTGCCTTAATTCTACGTGGCATTGATTCAAGAAGGTGCTGAAAGCATTCTTTCGAAATGTTGGCCCATATTGATAGGATAGCATCTTGCAGTTGATGGAGATTTGTGGGATGCACATCCAGGGCACCACATCCCAAAGATGCTCTATTGGGTTGAGATCTGGTGACTGTGGGGGCCATTTTAGTACAGTGAACTCATTGTCATGTTCAAGAAACCAATTTGAAATGATTCAAGCTTTGTGACATGGTGCATTATCCTGCTGGAAGTAGCCATCAGAGAATGGTACATGGTGGTCATAAAGGGATGGACATGGTCAGAAACAATGCTCAGGTAGGCCGTGGCATTTAAACAATGCCCAATTGGCACTAACGGGCCTAAAGTGTGCCAAGAAAACATCCCCCACACCATTACACCACAACCACCACCCTGCACAGTGGTAACAAGGCATGATGGATCCATGTTCTCATTCTGTTTACACCAAATTCTGACTCTACCATCTGAATGTCTCAACAGAAATCGAGACTCATCAGACCAGGCAACATTTTTCCAGTCTTCAACTGTCCCATTTTGGTGAGCTTGTGCAAATTGTAGCCTCTTTTTCCTATTTGTAGTGGAGATGAGTGGTACCCAGTGGGGTCTTCTGCTGTTGTAGCCCATCTGCCTCAAGGTTGTGCGTGTTGTGGCTTCACAAATGCTTTGCTGCATACCTTGGTTGTAACGAGTGATTATTTCAGTCAAAGTTGCTCTTCTATCAGCTTGAATCAGTCGGCCCATTCTCCTCTGATCTCTAGCATCAACAAGGCATTTTCGCCCACAGGACTGCCGCATACTGGATGTTTTTCCCTTTTCACACCATTCTTTGTAAACCCTAGAAATGGTTGTGCGTGAAAATCCCAGCAATTGAGCAGATTGTGAAATACTCAGACCGGCCCGTCTGGCACCAACAACCATGCCACGCTCAAAATTGCTTAAATCACCTTTCTTTCCCATTCTGACATTCAGTTTGGAGTTCAGGAGATTGTCTTGACCAGGACCACACCCCTAAATGCATTGAAGCAACTGCCATGTGATTGGTTGATTAGATAATTGCATTAATGAGAAATTGAACAGGTGTTCCTAATAATCCTTTAGGTGAGTGTATACTGGAATAACCTGGTTTCTCTTGAGACTCCTCCACTGCTTCTGAGAGAATAGTTAATGATATGCTAAAGCCTGCTGGCATGTTGACATGATGTCACGTTGCACAAAGGAAAAAAAATGGAAGTGAGGACTCAGTTGCAGAGAAGGTGGATTTATTAACAAAATAAACAAAACAAAACGGGAGGGACAGACCAGGGCGACTCACACAGTTCAGGAGGCCAGGGCGGCCCACAAAGTTCAGGAGGCCAGGGCGGCCCACACAGTTCAGGAGGCCAGGGCGGCCCACACAGTTCAGGAGGCCAGGGCGGCCCACACAGTTCAGGAGGCCAGGGCGGCCCACACAGTTCAGGAGGCCAGGGCGGCCCACACATGCCAGGGCGGCCCACACAGTTCAGGAAATGGAGTCCTCTCCGGACTCGAAACCGGAAGCGGAATCTTCTCTGGACTCGAAACAGGAAGCGGAGCCCTCTCCGGACTTGGCGCGCGGGACGGGGCCCTCTCCGGACTCAGCGCGCGGGATAGCCACGGCAAGGCAATACACTTGGGAGGCTCAGGACACTCCTCTGTGACGGCCACGGGTTTCTCCATAACCGTCCCCTAATGTCTGGAGGAAGCCCTGTGTTTCTCCCAGGCATGTAGGACTGCCACCACAAAAAAACCCAGCACAGCCCTCCTGGCCGTGTCAGGACTCGGGACCTCCGAACTCAGAACCACCGGAACTGGGACCACCGGACTTGGGACCACCGGAACTTGGACCACTGGAACTGGGTGAACTCCAGGAGCCCTCCCTTTCCTGCGCCTATGAGGGCGAGGCGATATGGAGTCAACCGTTTTAGGGGAAGCTGCCTCCCCTTTAACCACCTCCGGGTAGGTGGCAGATATGGCTTCTTCCTCCTCCCTCTCCCCGAAGGGAGTCATCGGAGAACTGGGGACCTGGCAGTCTGGAGGAGAATTGGGGGAGGGCCAAGAGGTGGAAGACCACCCTCCCATCCACGATGGTATACATACCCCACAAACTGCCAATATGATAGTATCCCCAGCATTCCCATCTCCCAGGCGCTGACAGGCTCATTAAGGCAGTTGTTAAAAATGTCCTTGTGCTTTGCCTCACTGATGTTGAGCCCTTCCACTGCAAAGATGAACCGGTAAGCAGACTCCCTCATGCTGGCTCCCTCCTGCCGAAGAGAGAGGAGCTTGCTACGTCATGCTGCCATCTGTGCAGCGGAAGGGCAGGGAGATGGGAAAAGGAAGATCCCCATACTCTGCTGAGTCCTCTAGGTGATCGGATTGTTATGTCACGTTGCGCAAAGGAAAAAATGGAAGTGAGGACTCAGTTGCAGAGAAGGTGGATTTATTAACAAAATAAACATAAACACAAAACAAAAATCCACAAGGGGGGAAAATCAAACTTGAAATACAAAACCAACTGGAACAAAACATGAAGCACACCGGGGAATCAGAAGACACACAACAACGATCCAATACAAGACTGCAAACACGAGGAGACTATAAAGGGCACAAATAAGGAGGGAAACAGGTGGGGCCAATTAAACAATAATCAGATAATAAGAAGGGTGGGGTCCAGATGGAAAACGAGCACATGGCCCAGAAATAAACCAAAACACCACATGTGCAACACAAGATAAGACCGACATGTGACACATGATTGGTTACAAGGTAATTTGTGATGTCAGAAACACCAGCGATTTCAAACTGCGTTTTTGAGATTATCTTTGGTTCACTGCTGTCTTAAAAGGAAAATACTCAACAATGGTGTTGAATTTTAATTTGCACATGGTTTGTCTTAAAGAATATGAAAAACACCACAGCTGCCTTTTACAAATACAAGCACAAAAAAAAAAAAAAGATCAATCAATCACAAGTGGGTATTACTGATGTATTTTAAAGAAAATACGTCGTCCCTGCAGTCTGCACCACTCTATGTTATTTTTATCATTAACTCTTCATGTGCCTTGGTTCAGTCACTGTTGCTGTCTCCCTTACAGATACTCTGGCACTACCTACAGGTCAGTGTATGTCACAGACAAGCAGGCTTCTTGTACTTCCGGTGAGTTGGCGGATATGACACGTGAATTATTTATACATAGGTCCCAATACCCATACTTGTGGTCTTTGCACTTGACCACTTCCTGTATTGTCTGTGTTTAAGTGGCCACAAAGACTTCAAGTGTGTGTAGAACTTTTGAGTAACCAATGGGACACATTGCAAGTAATGTTTTTACAGAGCTTTATTTACACATTTTGATTTTCAATACTTTGCACTTGAAATTAATATTATAAATATCCGATTAGTAGTCCCCATGTAAAAGACGACACAATTTAATTGTGGTACATCTAATTGAATAATAAAAAGCAGTTGAAAACATTTTACAAAATACACATACTCATCTCTGGAAGCAGTATTAGAGATGGTGTGGATTTAGTGTGCATCAAGGGCACTGAGCTTTGGCACTTATCTGGTACTGTGTGGGTATTGGCACAGGCCTTATCAGTTTGCATCACTATGACATTGGAAAATATCCCTGATGGCAGGTTTATTGCAAAATACTATACAGATGAATAGGGTAAAAAAAAAAAAAAAAAAAACTATTTGATATCACAATTGTTAGAATCTGCTCAGGCAGAACGGCAAGGACAGGCAAATACTTTACTCAACGAAGTTTACTGAAGAAAGTATCTCAAAACAAGCAATACACGTTATCATAACGCTTTAAACATAACGGTGACCAGACAAGGAGTGAATGAACAAGGGGAACTTAAATACAAACACAGATGACTGAATAAATGAAGGGAACAGGTGATACAGGTGATGATTAACTAAACACAGCTGAACAGAACTAAACTAACGAGGGTAACCAAGGAAATGGAGGAAAAACCCCAGCACAGGTGGGACAGGAGCCTTGGGAGGCCATGGCCCCCCATCCCCATCCAAAACAAGAAAAAAAAAATCATTTGGGGGATTCAGGGATGGACTCGTGGGCGGCTGCAGCGGGCTCGAGGAGACTTGGAGCGGAGACGGGTGGCGCTGTGACCATTTGCACTGGCAGCGCCATAACCTCTGGACTTCTGGGGCTGGAGCCATCCTGGCAGGAGTCGATACCTCGGCAGGCATAGCCCCAGTGGAATGGCACGTGGAGGGCTCTGGTGTAGGGTGAACTGGAAAGTCCGCCAGCTTTCGGGTATGGACTGGATGATCCTCTGTGATGCGCTCGTTGACTGCATCAACAAAGAAATCAGAACCATTTAGCATGAGGACATAATTAATAAAGTCTGCTACAGACTTATCGCAAATCTCAGGAGATAACAATAGAATAAAAAAATCATCATCCAGTCCATCCCGAAAACAAGCATTGACCATTGGATCTTTCCAGCTCACCAGGTCGGAATACTCCAGAAATTCCTCCACGTACCACTCCAACACAACAGAAACAGACAGATGTGTAACAACAAGTAAAAAAAAAAAAAAAAAAAAAAAAAGTCACAGTACATCAGGACATTTGTTCTCTATTACAAGTTTTCTGAAAAGTTATGTTTCAAGATGCAAATGAGGCATTATCTAATTCCATATGCACTTACAGAAATCTGAACAAAAGCAAGGTTCAAAATTCTTGTTTCCTTTTTTGACATATAGTTAAAGTTTTGTTTATAAAGGGGATCTTTTGGATATCTTTTATCATCAATAAATCAAGTAATACTGTCAACAGCCAGAAAAAATAAATAAATAAATAACCTTGTTTTTTCGGAATAAACTATAAATCAGGTGACAAACCCCTCTAAAACCTTCAGAATATAGATAGGAATAATCCTGGAAAGTTATGTAAAATATTTTTGGCTTACATGAGAAGAAGAAAAAACTAATTCTGAAAAACTGGCCTTTAGAGATATGTATTGTAATTGAAATCTACAGATGCAAATGGTTAAGCTTAATAACATAAACGCTTAAATTTATATTTTGGACTGTCAAAATTGACCAGTGAATGGTAAAACTATGGTTTTGTCTGTATAGTGTCTTGCCTTAAAATCCCTTGTCTTAAAAGTCCAAACGGGTCTGTAGGTGGTTTAGCTCACCAGTTGACAGGTGCCCAGGGTATGTTGAGTTGAATTATGGGGTATGACCATAACTATAACTATAGTTAAGGCCTGAATTTTTTTTATATATATATATATATATATATATATATGTAGAATTATAAATAAATCAAGTAGAAAAAATAAATAAAGAAGTGGAATAAAATAAGTGAAATAAACTGTGCAGTGAGTAAACTGTAGACTTATAAATATGTGGTTAACAGAAATGTACAAAGAAGTATAATGTGCAAACAGGTTTATAACAGGTTGTTACACAGTAACAACGAGAACAGAAAGTGCAGTGCAATGTCAGTATGTCGATGTTTATCCTGAAGTGAAGTCACGTGATGTTAGGTGACTGAGTTCAGGAGTCTGATGGCCTGGGGGAAGAAGCTCTTCTGAGTCTCTCAGTTTTGGCCATCAGGTTTCGAAGCGCTACCAGATGGCAGCAGCGTGAAATGAGGGTTTGCAGGGTGATTAGAGTCCTTGATGATTTTAGTAGCTCTACCTTTGCAGCGTTTGGTGTAGACGTCCTGCAGAGACGGGAGAGCTGACCCTGAGATACACTCAGATAAGCGCACGACTCTTTGCAGGGCTTTGCAGTCATGACTGGTGCTGTTCCCATACCACGCTGTGATGTTAATACACTTTCTATCGCCACTAAATAGAAAGTTTTCAGGATTTTGAGAAAGTTTTCAGAAAGTTTCCTGATGATGGAGACAGGAGACGAGGACGAGGAGACACACTGGAGACAGGGAAGCAGGTAAGTAGCACGGGAAAGTCCTTGAGATAAGTCAACATGTGATTGTTGTGCAAATGAGACCGGACAGTGACTGTGTGTGTGTGTGTGTGTGTGTGTGTGTGTGTGTGGGGCTTAAGTGCAGGCAGTGATGAGATGATGATGAGGTGCAGGTGTGCGTGATCAGAATTCGGGAGAGGCTGTGCGTGGTGCTTGGGAGTGGGTGGAGCCTGGTGTGCTTGTGACATTTACCTGGACTCAGCTTCTTGCAGGGTTGACGTAGGCGGATGTCCCGAGTGGACAGCGAGACCTTCTGCCCGACTTGAAAGGGTGGAGCTTCTGAAAGGTGGAAGTCGGCTGTCTTCCTACGTCAGCAAAGGGCGCGCTGCAGTTAATGGTGAGCTGAGTCCCAGACCCTCTCACTCTCCCGGAACCAGTAGTCGACCGCCGGGACATCAGATGGCTCTCCAGACCACGGGAACAGTGGAGGTTGGTAGCCGAGCACGCACTGAAATGGAGTGAGACCAGTGGATGGTTGATGCAGGGAGTTCTGTGCGTGCTCGGCCCACCCGAGGAACTGGTTCCAGGAGTTCTGGTCGCTGTGACAGAAGGTATGGAGGAAGCGCCCGATCTCCTGGATCTTCCTCTCTGTCTGCCTGTTCGACTGGGGGTGGTATGATGGGTGGGGTTCCCGATGAGAGGCTGATGGTCACACCTAGGAGCTGATGAAAAGTTTTCCAAACCCTAGAGATGAACTGGGGACCTCGGTCTGAGACGATATCCTCAGGAATACCGAAGTAATGGAAGACGTGGTTGAACATGAGCTCTGCAGTCTCCATGGTGGTGGGCAACCCCCTCAAGGGGATCAGACGGCAGGATTTTGAGAATCGATCAACCACGACCAGGATGCATGTATGGTTCTCGGAGATGGGGAGAGCTGTGATGAAATCCACTCCTAGGTGTGCCCAGAGAAGAGTGAGAGGAGTGGATGAAAGGATTGTGGCGTGAGCGGGTGTCATACTGCAGGCCCGGAGGGCAGCCCGGCGGGGTGTTGGTAGAGGCATTGGAGGAGGGCAGGGTTTCCTCGGATCAGACGATGGGGCTGACGAGCAACTGCTCCGGGATGATGGGCTTGGAGTCTTCGACCTTCTCTTCTGGACTGTGGATGCGGGACAAGGCATCCGCCTTGACATTCTTGGGCCTAGGATGATACAAGATGGTGAAGTTAAACCGGGTGAAGAACAGCGCCCATTGAGCCTGGCGTGGGTTCAACCGTTTAGCCTCACGGAGATAGCCTAGGTTTTTGTGATCGGTGAGAACGAGAAAGGGGTGTTTAGCACCCTCCAGCCAATGCATCCACTCCTCAAGGGCAAGTTTGATGGCGAGAAGTTCCCTGTTCCCGATGTCGTAATTTACCTCCGCTGGGGTGAGCTTGCGGGAGAAGAAGGCACATTGATGGAGTCTACTGGGGTTCCCCTGCTGCTGGGATAGCACTGCTCCCACTCCGGTGGTAGAGGCGTCCACCTCCACGACAAAAGGGAGTTCAGGGTTGGGATGGATAAGGAGGGGAGCGGTGGTGGAGGCAGTCTTCAGGGCTTCGAAGGCCCTCGTGGCTGCTGAGGACCAGGACAGAGACTTGGGCTGATTACGGAGGAGATGGGTAAGAGGACTGGCGACAGCTGTAGTTCTGGATGAAGCGTCGGTAGAAGTTGGCGAAACCTAAGAACCGTTGGAGTTGTTTGATGTTTGTGGGAGTGGGCCAGGACCAGATGACTTCCACCTTCCTCTTGTCCATCCGGATGCCACTGCGATCGATGATGTATCCCAGAAACTGCACTGAGGGCTGATGGAATGAGCATTTCTCTGCATTTCTCAGGAAGAGGTGGAAGCTCCTGAGGCGTTGGAGGACCTCCGCAACGTGACGGCGATGGTCGGCCATGCTTCAGGAGTAGATCAAGATGTCATCAATATAGACCAGGACGAACTTGTGGAGGAACTCCTGGAGCACCTCGTGGATGAAATCCTGGAACACGCCCCGTTGGCTAATCCGTACAGCATGACGAGGTACTCGTAGTGGCCAGTAGGTATCATGAAGGCGGTCTTCCATTCGTCCCCCTCACGTATACAGATGAGGTTGTACGCACTGCGGAGGTCCAACTTCGTGAACACAGTGGCACCACAGAGATGTTCCAGCACAGCAGGGACGAGAGGAAGTGGATAGCGGAACTTGACAGTGATGTTGTTGAGTGCTCGATAGTCAATACAGGGCCACAAGCCTCCGTCCTTTTTAGCCACGAAGAAGCTGGAAGTAGATGGATGGATGTAACCCTGGTCTAGCGCCTCCTGGATGCATTCCACTATGGCCTTCTCCTCCGGACATGATAGTGGGTAAATTTTCCCACGGGGCACTGGCTCACCTGGCAGCAGATCAATGGCACAGTCCCATGGCCGGTGTGGAGGCAGCTTGGAGGCGCGTGTGGGGCAGAAGATGTCGCTGAAGGGGGTGTAACAGGCTGGGATGTCCACCGAGCGTTTCTCTACCGTACTCTCGATCGACGTGGAGCAGATGGACAGGTTTGCAGGACGTGGAGAGACTGGGACAGGGAGTGCAGAGAAACAGTCCGGGAAGCAGCCGTCGCTCCACTTCAGAATCTCTCCAGTTCTCCAAACGATGCCGGGATTGTGCTGCTCCAACCACAGGCACCCTAGGATGATGTCAGCGGTGGATTCCTCCAGAACCAGCAGATGTTGTTGTTCCTCATGGAGAAGACCCACTCAGAGCTGTAGAGGACCCATGGATGTGCGCACTTGTCGGCGGCTGAGAGGCTTCCCAGTTATCGAGTGGATTTGGTACACGTACGGGGTGGCTGTTGTCTTGAGCTTGAGCTGGTGGCAGAGGGAGCCCAAGATAAAGTTGCCAGCTGACCCAGAGTCGAGGAGAGCGACAACTGTAAGTGACACATCGGCAGCAGTAAGGATTACGGTGGTTGTGAGTGGTTTCGTTTTTCTAAGAGATGGGATAATTGCACTTACCGCTGGACGAGGAGGGTGGACTGGGCATTCAGTGATGAAATGAATAGCGGCTGGCCCTGGTGTTCTTCCACACACGACTGCATACGAGTGGCGAATCGAATGGAGAGTTGGATGAAATGTTCATGCCCGATGGTATCCTCGTATACAGCGCGATGCAACCGCACCCAAGGATCCAAATCTTGACGGTAGGTGGGCAGTAGAGATCGTTCGTTCCACCCACTAGAAGCAGCCAGGGTGCGAAACTGGAGAGCATACTCATTAACAGACTTCGTACCTTGTTTTAAATGATAAAGTTGCTCACCAACTGCTGAATCTCACAAGGGTGTTCCAAAAACCTCCTTAAAGTGGGCGATAAAGCTGGAGAGAGAGTGGGTAAGCTCATTATTCTGAGACCATAGTGGTTCTGCCCACCGGAGGGCTTTGTCAGACAGTTGGGAGATGATAAATGCCACTTTGGATCGCTCGGTGGGGTACAGGTGCGGTTGCATCTCCAGGACCAGCGAGCATTGGAGAAGAAATCCATTGCAATCCTCTGCCGAGCCAGAGAAGGGCGCCGGTTTGGCCATGGGACTGCCGTTTACCGGAGATGAAGGAGAAGCGATGTTAGTGCCGGAAGTGCTCGCTGGTGATGGTGCGGGAGGAATGGTGGTGAGGGTTCGACGGAGCGTGTTGACCAACTCCTGGAATGGACCCGGGGCACTCATGCTGTTTGGTCCGGTCTTCTGTTACGTACAGAGGGACACGGAGAACAGGAGATGGTAATGATGACAGTTTATTGAGTGACCGGGGTGCAAAGCAGATTAGGTGAGCAGTCAGATGGATGAATGGCAGGATAGGGTAGGTAACAGGATAAGGATACTCAGAGTCTTTCATAGGAGAACCAGGAGGACGGAACACAGGAGCCGGGGAGACGATGGAGACAGGAAACGAGGAGACACACTGGAGACAGGGAAGCAGGTAAGTAGCACGGGAGAGTCCTTGAGGTAAGTCAACATGTGATTGTTGTGCAAACGAGACTGGACAGTGACTGTGTGTGTGCGCGTGGGGCTTAAGTGCAGGCAGTGATGAGATGATGATGAGGTGCATGGTGCTTGGGAGTGGGTGGAGCCTGGCGTGCTTGTGACAGTTTTATTTGTTATAATGCAGTGAAACATGCCAAATTGTGCTATTTTCATGATTTATCACAACATTTTTTTATTTATTTATTTGGTTCAGATACAATAATATTTTGAGTTTCTATTTATTAAACCCATTTCCTTCACTGTATTAACTCAACATTTTAAGGAAACCTTAGGTTACTTAGTTTTTTAAGTTAAACCAACAATATTTTTTTACAGTGTAGATATTCTTTATAATGTTAACAAGCCGTCAGTTAATGGCAGATTTCAAGTCTCTCAAGTTGCTGAAGTTTAGATATATTCATTCAAATGTACCATATGGCCATTTAAGAACATCCTTCCCATGCAGGAACAAGGCGGCACTTTCTTCTAACACCTACTGTTGTTTTACATCACTAATTCAAAGTCACAAGTATGAGAATACAACAGAACAGAGAAGACATCCTAATGAAACAGTGACACTTGCAAAGGTTTCTGGTCACTGACCTATCAGAACACATAGAAATGTTGCCTATATTACTTGGGAATATTCATTCCATGAGCTTTGATTTTTAATGTCTGGTTACTGCTTGAGTCTTAATTTATCTCCACTTCAGTCTCAGAATGTATGTTTCACTTCAACGTTTGATTGTAACCTGACTCAAATGTACTTTGAACATTGCAGAAACTGCAGTGTTTTATTTCCTCCTTTTAGTCAGTAATAGGCTGAATAATAGCATTAGTAAGCTTTTAATGGGAACTTTACAGTGGTTTGGCATTGTTTATGTATATGCCCATACATAGTTAAACAGTTAAATGCCAGTTACAGTATAGAATTACAGTTTACTCCCACTACCATCAACAGCTTGGGTTCCAAATCATGAAATAAGGAAACACTTTACAACAAGGTTTTATTTGTTAACATAAGTTAACTACACTAGTTAACATGAACTAAGAATCAACAGTACTTCTAAAGCATTTATTTCAACATAAACTTGTCAAAAGTTGTATCAAATCAAAAGTTGTATCCGTTAACATACGTTAATGCACTGTAAACTAACATGAAATAAAAATTAAATTAATTATTTCATGAAAATTTTTATTTTTATTCATTAACATTTAAAAGATTAATGCTATAAAATATTTGCTAATTGATAGTTAATTTTAGCTAATAGCCTACATTACACTTTAAAGTACAATTAGTTAGACTTACGATTGCCTTAAAAACAAGTGAAATATGAATAGTATGTTGTGCTAACAAATGCTTAGTTAGTATAGTTCGCTTACACAAGTTCTAGTAACTAAAAAGAACTATAAAGAGTACTTGATCTTTTACTTTAGATTTACTCTTGACTTGAGTATAGTCAAGAGTAAAGCTGAGTATAGCTACCATTGTTGTTACCATTGTTGTTTTTGCATGCTGAATGTTGAAGTCTGTATGTGACTCAAGCATGGTCAATTATATCAACCCAATTGAAAGTTTCACAGATGTTTTTGATGTAAGTGATTACTAAAATTGTAATTGTTCATTATACGACATAAAAGGAAATATTACATAGATTATTTTTAAATGTGACCTTAATTTCTGACTAAATCATTAACTATAGTTAATTATTCAGTCAGTAGCTAGGTCAACTTTTAAAAGCAACCTATTTATTTCTTCTCTTCCTTTGAAACCAAGTAACTGTGATTTCTTGTTGCTTCGTTGCATCAATAGGAAGAGAGTTATAAGAATATGAATGTCCCAAGTGCCCAACCACAGGGAACACTGATCACCATAATGGTGAGTTTTTTGTTTTGTTTTGTTTTTTGCCATCTTAACTTGGGTTTTCTGAGTAAGCAAGAATATTATGTGAAATGTACAGATTACTAGATTTTTACAAGTTAAAACATGAAGTAAAGTTAACTAAAAATGTTAGTTAAAATCACTGTTAGATTTTACAGTGAAGGTCTCATTTGTTCACATTAGTTAAAGTGTTATCGAAATAGTAAAATAAAACAGGTGGTTTAAACTGGAGTAAATTTCAGACAGAAGAAAAAGAATATAAAAATACATTGAAATGAAACATTATTGAGATGTAATCATGATATTTTGTGTAGATGTCACAACTTAAAAATGTAGATACTATGTTGTGCACAAGTTTTGTGAATGGTCTGGCTTTGAAATATTGGCTAAACAGTGAAGTTTTACTTAACTTCTGCATTTAACTTGACTGGGAAATTTTCTTACTATTTTATAGAGTCACAACGGCCTACAGCAGCTCTGTCTGTGTGAGTTGAGGCAGTTGCAGAGTATTTTAGGAAGTGACGCCACCACCCACCATCAGGAAATGGACTGTTTCTTTTAGTAGATGTAAGTCATAGGCTGAAGGCATATCGGTCATGTACCACAGTCAAATACGAAAGGTATTTTAATCTAAAGGCATAGACAGAGAACGTAGCGGAAAGCCACGTTCCCCGTGGGAAGGTGCAGATACTGTATAGTCCCCGAAACAAGCCAGTGTTTATTACAACCCCGGAGTATTATCACAAGAAGCAACGTAAGTCATTTTTAAATAAAGATCTCATTTATTGACATTAAAATGTTACGCCTGAACAAATAACCTGAAGACCAAACTAAGTAGCTATAAGAATTGTAGTTTTGAATTAATTTCTGAATTTCTGAATCAATTATTATTGCCAGAAGATTTTCTTAATATCTTTTTTTAAATGTTAAAGATGCAATATTGAATGTTAATACGCAATGTTAAAGCAATGTTGATGCAAAATAATAGTTTTCGTGAAAGCAAAAGGGAAGTTGAATAAGAAATCTTCCTGTAGTTGTATTTTAACATTCAATGTTAGGAATCAGCTTTGTGGGGGGAAAAAAAATATTAAAAAATATGATTATAATAATTATGCATATAATATAAAGTTGCTTAATCGTATATTTCCTTTTCTGTATATATCTATCTGAAGTGTATGCTCTAACTCAATGCAAATTCAGAGGAGTGTACAGTAAGTAATGATGTGGATAACCTAAAGAAGTTTCCTGAGAAAGTTTATGAAAATGAACTGATCTCAGATTACATTACAAGCAAGACAGACACACAGATATGTAGATGGTTTCACATTTTTATGCTATTTGTTGATCATTTGATTGCCTAAGTAGTGTCGATGTCATAGTGGATGTTCCTGCTGACTTGGCTGTTATTTAAATGCCAGATTCATAGAATTCCATTGGGAAATTCTGCATTCATGCCATGTCTTTTAAATTTCACATTAATATGTACACATACACTATATCAGAATGCTGTTTATAGAGCATTTTTAGGAGACAAAAGATGACTAATTTCAGTGTTGATGTATTTTTGGTTGACAAAACCAACTTATTTCTCAATTATCATATGACATAAAGTGTCTATAGCTCAACATGTAGCCTCCAACATGCCAGGAGCTCAGTTCTTCACTAATTCATTAATCAGCAAATAAACCAGTACTTTGTTTCACTGCTATCTTATTATATTTTAGCATTGAAACAATGACAGTTCTGGTGACATACCACTGGTTTATATTTGAATGCAAACACGGTTCATTTAAATGAAACCGCTTTTCACATTTACATAGCTTTTATTTACAGTCGATTAACCATTAATTGTTTTAAATTCTTCTGAATTCCCTTTATTTAAAATTAAATTAATGTATGTGCATTTTATTATCCATCGTTTTACAGAAAAAAATTGGATACGCCACGATGTGTGAAGTGTTAATTGTTCATACCAGCGAGGCCAGCGAATGGGCCGAGTATCTACAGCAAATCTTGGCCACATCATGTAACTTTCTGGAGGGATCCGTCATTCTGTATGATGTTAATGAACAGATTTGGATGAAAGATTATGAGCTGTTTGGCTCCAGCAAGTGCATCATGCTTTTGCTGTCTACTGCGTTCTTGGACATGCAGCATGACCCAGACATGCAGGACACTTTCCAGGATCTTCTTCAGCCTCCTCACAAAGTTGTTGCCTTTTTGTGTGGTGTATCAGAAAGGCAAGTGTCAGAAGACTATTTTGCACACTGGGAACATTGGAAAAAGCTCAATTCAGAAGATGAACCATCAGTATATGTGTCTACTGTCCTTGAGTGCATCAATGATAGTATGTATTCTTTTCTCGTTCAGCATAAGAACATATTAATACTTTCACCTCTAACAACAACACTAAAAACAATACAAAGATGGCCTTTTATACTTGAACATTAATACACCTGCAAAAGAAGTGTGCATGAATATAATTTTAAGGATTATGTGTTTGTATTCTGTATAACTGTAATTTTTAAATATTAGATTTATATTTGTGTATTTACATAGGGTTTATTTATATTTTGATATTATTATTATTATTTTTAATAAATGTATATTTTAATATGATCCACAATGCAAAATCTTACTTAACATAGAGAAGTTGGCTTAAATTAACGTTTACTTTGCGGTTAATAGTGAAGCTTGTTTATGCCACAGAATAAAATATAAAACATTTATTTGTGACTTTTTATCTCACAATTCGGACTAAATCGCAATTGTGAGATGTAAACTCATAATTGCTAGAGTAAGAATTGTTAGATAAATCACAATTAACTTTTTTTTTATTCCGTTGCAAAAAGCATTTTTGCATGGTGGTTCATAATTAATCATATTAAACATGAAGAGGTTGATCTGAAGTAAAATTTAATATATAATGTTTAATTCTAGAATCCGTTCTAGATCTTTGCAGGAATACATACGAAATTGACCTTGAAGAACGCATGGATGAGTTCACAATATCTGAAATTCCTGAGACTGTAACTTTACCCGATGAGACGGAACAGCATCAGATGAACAGGGATGATGTTTGTCCCACTGAACAGACTTCAAATGCTGATGAGCCACAAGATGACCAAATTTGCCTCACCGTCCAACCAGACAGAATACTATGTGGGGTAAGTACATGGAACATGAATACACGCAGAGCCTAAATATAAACCTATTCTAAGAATATTTAGTTGTGTTAATGTCAGCAAGAAGCTCACATGGTTTGAGATCACACTTTTTTGTGCTTTCAAAGTCAGTTAGACAGGAAGTCAGTTCTATATGGGCCCCTCTCTAAGAAGTTTGATTTAGATGATTTGAGCCATTTTTAGTCAGCGACATGATGAAATAAAGATTATGTAGCCATCATGAGTGATAATATGACTAAGACAACAGCTGCCCATGCTGTTCTTTTTAAATTGTGTATTATTTTCCAGTGAATGAAGTCGTCGTCTTCACAGCCTACAAAGTTTGTTCCTGTTTGTAGGGTGTATTTAACTAATCACTTAAATACTCTGTGAAGTTATACTTGTACTTTTAAATAAATCTATTTGCGTGATTTATGCGTGAACTTGATGAATCAAATTATGCCTAATTTAATTTAATGGTTAAAAAGTATTTTTATACATAATGCCTCATGGTGTGGACATTTCAACATTGTAAACTATTGTACTTTTGACATTAATGAAATCAGAGCAGTTTACAAACTACAGTTTCAGCATTTTAGTCAAAAGCATTTGCTGACATTTGCAAAATCATCACCATCATCAGCTTGCGTTACTCTGTGTCATTTACTGTATTTAGCATGTGGTCTCATGACTTTCTCACTGTGTGTTTGTTCCCATAAAGAAACGTGTGAATATTTATATAATCATGGTAAAGAAATTTGTGGATGAGGGCAGCCTGGAGGTGGAGTTTCACTCTCAGCGCTCAACACCGCAGAGGATGCCTGGGACTCTTGTAAACGAGTGTATTGTTACTGTACTGTCACCTGGTAAGACAAAAACACAGAAAGAGGAACTTTTCATATCAGTTCCTCCATGCTTTTTCACTTTCAACTGAATTTACATATTGTTTCCTGTTAATGTGCTCATTTATTATAAGAGAAGCTTTGTCTTTGAGGCTTTGTCAGAAGTAGTTTTCTAAATATTTTTTCTTTCTTTCTTTTAGAAATGCCAGCCGGGAAAGTCTCATTGACTCTTTATAATAATGAGTCTGTGGTCTGTTCAACAACAGTAACATATTTCACAGAAATGGAGGAAATTTGCAGGTATCTAGAGAAAGCGATGGATCCAATGCAGTTCATGTGTCAGGTAATGAAGAAACTGAAAAACAATCAGTTAAAACAGAAAAGGCTTTATACCAATAAAGAGATCACGTAAACTGAAATGACTTGTGAATGAATGTGATAATGAAGTTAATTCATGTCATGTTTATTTTTATAGCACTTTTCACAATATATGTCACTTCAAAGTTGCTTCATAGAAATGTAATTATATAATTATAAAAGAGTACATATTGTTAAAAGTGCTATACAAATAAACATGACTATTATATTATATATACACACATACACATATATATTATATAAACAAAAACTTTTATGTTAGATGTGATTAATCACCCTGTAATCATGAAACTAATATAGTATACAAATATATTTTTAAAATGCCACATATTACACACACACACACACACACACACACACACACACACACACACACACACACACATATATATCAGCCCACAAGTGGCCTGATATCGTACCGATGCCTGAATATCAGCCTGAACTAAGTAATGCAAAATTCTTTATGTAATTTGTTGATTTTGTTGACATTTTAGTTTGTGTGAGGCAACAGGAGCAGAAGTAAACATTTCAATTCAACATTAACATTTCATCATCATTCACTAACATGCAGACTGTAATGTTCGCCTTTTTAGAAAAATATATAGTTACAGAAAAGGACCTTTCATTTAAAGACTAATATTTTTTTACATTTTATTTTTCAGGCATTTGATTTCACATCAAAGGTGCCTGAGTCATTGGATGAATTGCTCACTGACTCTCTGGAAGAACGCATGCCTCTAAATGGATTACAAGTGTTTGGAATTAGTCAAATTGCAGATAACACAGATGCAAGTACGTGGTTTCATTCAAAAGTACTTGCTTGTGATACAGTTTATAAAAGTCAAGCTTATGATTAATATCTTTAATGGTGGTAGATAACTTAACACCAAGTGGTGTGGATGGTTCATTTTTTTTTTTTTAAAGACAGGAAACATTCTACATTGACATTCTATTGAACAACAATAAGAAGAGTTCTCTTTATTTTCAGATCACCGTGATGTGGAACTCCCAACACTTCTTCACTTCTCTGCCAAATATGGCTTAAAAAAATTAACGTCTTTGTTAATGCGGTGTCCCGGAGCCTTGCAGGCCTACAGTGTGATGAACAAAGATGGGGATTATCCTAACAAACTGGCAGAGAAAAGTGGCTTCTCTGATTTAAGACAGTTCATGGATGAATATGTTGTGAGTTTGTTGCGTAAATACTCTCGATAACTTTTATAACTGACAACAAATACATGCATTAAAAAATATGCGTGTCACAGCATTTCAGGAAATTGTTTACTACTAAATATCATTGCTTTGTAAAAGTTACATGGGCAATTTCATTGCACAGAATATTGGTAATGGAAATGCAATGATGTAATTGTTATTTAGGCTCTGTTAATGATCAGCATACATTTGTACAGCAGTATTTCTTATTTCCTTAATTTCAATATAGCAGTGATCATGCTAATTATTTATGTAAACTTTCTTTGTTTCATGACCAAACAGGAGACAGTAGATTTGGTAAAGACCCACATGGAGGAATCGCAGAACAACCCTGGTGATGAGGATGTCTATGAGGATATGTTGACAGCTTCCCAAAATTTCATCTCAAATTTCGATAATGAGGATATTTACGAGTCCATGATGAAACTGAATCCTGAGATGGGTTTGTACATGGCATTTTCTGTCAAAAAAATTTTCTTACACAAAACGTTGTTACGAAAGTTGAAGTTGAAGCATTTCTATAATTTTTTAGAGGTATATTTTTGTATAGGTTTACCTATAAATATTTGATAATGAAGTTACAATTGTACAAAAAGACATTTTTTTATAGGCCTATCTGTTTCTACAGAGGATGACTTGGAAAGTGCTTTGGAGGACACCAACACGGAGACAATGCTGAGAAAGTTTTTTGAAGGTACATCAATGAGAAGCAACAGACATTAAATAAATTATTGGTGTGACTGTGACTTTTGTCACTTTTTTCCCTGTCTGCTATCTGTCTACCCTTCAGCTATCTGTCTTTACCTATTAAGTACAACATTTTTGTAAAGGCTTACAGTATTGTCCTCATATTTGTAATGGAACACACAGGGAAATAGATAAATTAGCTAAGCCAGCTTATCTTATTCTGCTATTATGTGAACCTGCAATCTCTGCCACAGGATGTAGCATAGTTGCATACTGTGAAAACAGAGCAGCTTGCTAATATATGGAATTTATTAAAATGTAAGCTAGTAATATATTATATATCAAATAATATGAATTCTTGAACTCGTTTTCATTTAGCACAACCTGACAAGCATTTGCAATCCTTGCAACGTAATTCAACCAATGGTGGAATCCCTGAGATGGATGATGTTGAATATCATGACATGGGCATTAATGTGGAAATCTATGGTGATGTAGAAGAGGAGGACCCGTATAACCCGTGCTGCCCTGAGCAAATTTATGACACAGTGGAAGAACATTCCAGCCCTGAAGTGTTCAATCGCCCACCTGCACCGATTCCACGGCCAGCCAACCTGCCAGAGCTTGAAGAGAACACAACCTACATTTCCAAAGGTGTGAACCAAAAGTTCATAACGGTTATGAACATTCTTCAAAATATCTTCTTTTGTGTTCAGCAGAAAAAACAAATGCATACAGGTTTGGAATGCATGAGGATGAATAAATGACACAATTTTCATTTTTGGGTGAACTATGCATTTAATGCATATCTTAACAGTCATTTGGCCTGTTTTACAGTGTTTTGTCTCAAGGAACCTGTATACTCACTCAGCCAAAGGCCTGAAAGGGATTCCTCTTTAGGTACAGAGTGACAGTGTCTTTCTTGAGCTTAATTGCCACCCTTTGGTTTATATGAACAGATTATGGATGCATTAAATTGAAAGTCTTGCTCAATTTATCTGTTTTTACAGCTCCTGTCAGGCTGGTGAGAGACAGAGACATGAGCAGTAACTATGACCCCTTTGCAGGGATGAAGACCCCTGGACAGAGACAGCTCATCTCTCTGCAGGAGAGGGTGAAGGTGGGAGAGATGACTGTGGAAGAGGCAGTGCAGGAGTTCAAGGCTTGGCAGTTTGATCAAGACAAAAGATGGCGCTCTCTCCGCTTTCAGCAGGTAACTAACTCCATGATAACAGAACATTAACAAATTAAACTGCTGTCTCTGAGGTTTATGTAACTGTCTCTCCATTTACATCAAGGAAAACTTACAAAGATTAAGAGACAGCATCACCCGACGCTGTAAAGACAAAGGGACAACTGGTAAGGAAACTCAGGACACCTTTCGTTCTACAATATACTGTGTTAAATATAGTGGTTAATATGCCGTGCTGTTAGAGTGTACAAGAAAAATTTCAGTATTACTCTTAGGACTCAACAAAGAGTATAAAACAATGACCTGTGGACAACACTGTGCAGTAACACTTTATTTTGATGGTCCCTTTTACTATAAGTAACTACATGTCATAGAGTATTAATATCTGCTAACTCTTTATGATGATGGTCCTCCAACAGACATTCTACTGATTATAAATAACTTTGAAACTACATGTGAAGTTATCATAAGCCAAACCCTACCAGGCTACTAATACTCTACTAAAACTCTAATGAGAGTAGGTGTAGGTGCAATGTTATTTAGAGAATGTGTTAAAGTGAAAATAAAGTGAAACCAGAGTCCCATCAGTCCATTGTTATATAAACATTATGAATTTATAACTGTCATGAAGTTACCTAACTGTATAATTTCCACCTATTATAATAATAATGCAAGAGTTATTTTTGTTGTTTTCAACTTAACACTACAAACAAATATATTTTATAAACTCAATCTATATTAAATATAAATATATTTTAAAAATTGGCATGAAACTAAACTTTTTTTCCCCCCCCATTTCTTTTTTTCGCCATTAGAGCTTATGATTACAGCACCGATGCAAACAAACACTCAGTGGGGTTCTCAAACGAACGTGAATTGCTCCGTGTACGAGCCCACACCTCGCTCGATTGCCCAACCCCCTCCTGTTAGTAGGCCGCTGCAGAGAGGAAGCTGGCAGACAGGAAGCACCTCCAGCACTTCTAGTATGTAAAAAATAAAAATAACTTCTTTAATTTCATGCAATAACATCTTCTGAAATAATACTGACTGTAATAGATTGTAAGATAAGTTGATAAGATAAAATAACCCTTCTCCACAGCCCTTTCAAAACATTTATTTTGGTAGGATGCTTGATTCTTGTAGTACGCTAAAAAAGGTGTCCAAATGTTCCATGGTACTGTCATGTTTTTTGGACATGTAGCATCGGTGCTATGGTATTTTTAAAAGTGCTGTGAAGTGTCATACCATGGTACATTCATTTCAGTAAAAAATAAATGTAATGTTCGCACACTGATATGACTGCTCCAGAAAAGTATTTATCGCAATGCTTTGACCTCTTTATAGACAAGAGGTGATCACCTTAATTAAGTGCACGCTTGATCACGTGTACAAGTATCCCACAAGAGGAAAAAAAAACATTCAGAATGTCTATAAAGAGTTGCACCTTAGTTTTGTTGTACATTAAGTTTGTGCCTGATGAAGACCTGATGGTCGAAAAGTTGCAATAAATACTTTTTTTGGGGCAGTCATATCAGTGTGCGGTCAGACATTGCGTTTGTTTTTTTGCTTCAGTTTGGCCCTGCACCATAGCCCTGTTTGGCTTTGAGGAATGTGCACACTTTTTTTTTTTTTTTGGTATTTTTGACATTAATTTCAGTACCTATGTATATATGAGTATATATGACATTTTTATTGCATTACCACCTCAAACGTTTATTGTACTATAATACGTTTTGGGGAATGTTAGCACACAAGGTCTTCTTAAAACTTAAGAAAAATGTCAAATGTCACTGAAATGTTACACGTATGCGTTTCAACAATGTAATTGTAAATGTTTGACTTGTGCAGGTAGTAGCAGTCACAGATTGAGCGTTCAGAGCAATGTTAGCAACAGCAGTGGGATGGATGGTGAATGTGAGGTCAGTTTTTTCCTTTTAATCAGTTTTTATTTGGATTATAATGATCATTGATCATTATTTCTGAATCAGAGTCCTATAATGTATACAAATTTGGGATCAGTAAGATTTTTATTTTAAAGAAATTAATACTTAAATCTGCAAGGATTAATTAAATTAATCAGAAGTGGCAGGAACCACATTTGTAATGTAATGTTACTAAAGATTTATATTTCAAATAAATGCTGTTCTTTAGAACTTTTATTTACCAAAAAAAAATCCTGAAAAAAGGTTTATGTCATGGTTTATGTATTTTAAGTAGCACAACTGTTTCTGAAGGATCACGTGACACTGAAGACTGTAGTAATTGCTGCTGGAATATATATTCAAATAAAAAAAAATTTAAAACGGTATTGATATTACTAACTATTTAACTGTATTTTTGATCAAATAAATGCAGCCTTGGTGAGCATATGAGACTTCTTTCAAAAACATTATAAAAAAATAAAACTCCAAACTTTTGAATGGTAATATATTGTTTAAAAGTGTTTAGATTGTGTCATAGTAGAGATTTTGCATAAGAATATTTTATTTAAAGGCAAATAATAAAACCATGTAAGAAATTATTACACCTTTATTTTTTTAATGTTCATATGTCTTTACTCTCATGGTTAAGGAGCCTCCGGACATTCCACTTCCTCCACGGCCTCTCCGGCCTGTAGTAAACTCTCCACCAGAACTCCCTCCACCCCGGGTCCCACCACGTGTAACAGAGAGGTACGTGTTTAAAATGCCTTACACCATACCAGGTAAAACCAACTGCGCTGGAATCAGTAATAGCTCTACTGTGAAATACATTTCTAACTCAAAATAAAAACAAAACTTAATACAGTGAGACTGTGTTATTTTACACAGCAAGACTGGAGGGTGTACAGAGAGAACATGTATATATTAAGTGTGTGGCTTCAGCTAGTTTTATTTTTGAAAAGTTTCACTGCAAGAATGTACCAGATGACTGGATAAATGTTTGTAAGGTCGCAAAGGTGGTTCATGTATGAAACTCTACGCCTCCCCATGTGACAAACCACAGCATCAATCGCAAAACACTCTTAACCACAATGCCGGATTTTGTGAAGCTTAACTTTCCATCAGTACCTTTATAATATGTACAAGTATGTATCAGACTTTAAATCTTGTAAAGATGGAGTGTGGGTTTAGAATGCACTACTTCTTCGTCAGCTAATAGACACAAACACCAGCGCGTCTGAGAGGGGGTGAAGAACATCTGCACTCTGATGTGGGCTTCACATATATATGGTACATATCTCCACATATCTAAATCATATAACTATGGTGGCCGACACAGGACAAAGATGTCGTCTGAGACAGCAGACAGTAGCTAGAGCTCTGTAGAGCAGTTTGTCAGTTTAGGGCTACTGTAGAAACATGGCGGCGCAAAATGGTGACTTCACTGTAAGGGGACACGCAGTGTATGTAGACAGAAATGCCTCATTCGAAGGTAATAAAAACATAACGGTTCATTATGTAAGGACTTTAATCACCACTGAAAACATAGTTATGTATATTATATTGCATTTCTGTCTGTAGATCCTCATAAATACTACACACTGCACCTTTAAGGTGTCTATAAATGGTGAAATATACCGTATGCAAGACAGAAAAAAACAAATCACGATTCAGTACGCAAATGTTATTCCTGGCAGTTATATTTTGAATGCTAAACATTCTATCAATGTAAGTCAGTGAGAGATTTTCAAACTTTTTTATTTAACATTTTTTAAAAAGTGAAAAACAAATAGGATAATTCTGTATTTGTTTATTACAATTCTATGGCGCTTGTTTCCACCACAGAATAAAACATTTTAGAAGATAATTGCGACTTTTTATCTTTTTGCCTTTTTACATTTTTTTTTATTCTGTGACGGAAACAAGCTTCCATACAATTCAGCTTTGCCATCACATGAATACATTTTTAATTTAACCCACTATTTCTTAGGATTCCAGAGGTGCTAAACGAGCGATATGTATCGAGTCCATCCCGTCCTGTTCCTCAGACGCCCGCACAAAGGTCTATGCCACCTCCACCTATACCGAGACGGACATGGTGATGGCCTGCTTCAACATGGCTGGCTTTTGTTCTGTTCTGACTGTTCACTTTTCTTGTTGAGCCTCTGTAAGTCTCTTCAAGATGGAGGAAAATATACTGGCTGTGTCTGAAATAGAAGACAGCTGCTAGGCTGTCCTGTCAGTTAGTGCTCTTACAGAGGATTGTATGAAGGTGTCTCTTAAGGAAGCTGGTTTTCCATTTATATTATTTTTACCAACTGCCGAATCTGCACAGAATTGTGCAGTGTATGCAGCAAATATATATATATATGCTCAAAACTATCCAGGTAGCACACAGGATAATATGCAAACATCAGATTCAGAAGTCTTGAAGCTATCTTATCTTTCATATACTGTCAGGTTTCTGTCATAGCCAATGGATCAGTGTCCTGCGTTCTTTGCATTTGAATTGATCTACTTGCAATGCAAACAATCACCTTAATGTATAGGTTTTAAATGATAGATCTTCACCTGAAGATATGCAATATGTTTGAAGGTACTTCTCACATGGTCACTTGTTTGCAATTTAGCTATTTGAGTGCCATTAGTTATAACAAATAGCAAGCTCAAGAACTTGCTCAAGAATCTTTTTTCTATTTAAAACTGCAATTAAGTATAGTTTGTGTTGGCTGTGATCAGTGCATATGAGATTTAAAGTAGAAGAAAGTAGAAGTAGAAAATATTTATTCATTTTCACTGCTGGCTATGATGTTCACCCAAAAAGAAGCAGAGTATTTAAGTGTGAATGCACAGTGTGAAGAGGGCATATATGTGTTTTTGTGTGTGTGTGTGTGTGTGTGTGTGTGTGTGTGTGTGTGTGTGTGTGTGTGTGTGTGTTCATGTTTGTTAAACCATGGCAACAACATTGATTAAAGTCGCAATGAAACAGAAGTAGCGAGAGATCTTTTCTTCCGGCATCTGAGGGTATTTTCACCATTTTCAGCTAAAAATGTGTATGCGTTTTGGCCATTCATTGACACAACAACAAGTGCAAGGTTTTGAAAACTATGCCTTTAACGTCCTCAAGTAAACAACAAAAATGCTAATTTGTGAAAATGGTGACGTCATGCGCATGTGTATCACGTGTTCGCAGGGTGTCATTTTCACAGATCCGTGTGAATGGGGATCGTTTTTACAACATTGTCATCTATTTTTAGTACATCGTTGTCATGTAAACACCCTCAAAAAATAAAAAAATGTAAGGGCGGGAGAAGTTTGACTGAATTTTGAGCTGTGGGCGTTGCACTCAAAAGTTGAGGTAGATGAGTGTGCGCTTGCATGTGCTACATTCACGCCATGTCCTAATTACAAGATGACAACCTGTGACTTTCTACTCTGAACTGTTAAGCAGAATTATGATTTTCTATGGCAACATCAACAGCAATATAAATCTTCAGCGTCACATGGTACAAGTCAGAGCTCTCAGACAGTTTACAAGTCTCTCAGTTTACAAGTTGTAATTACGAGTTATACTAGGATGTGAATGCCTTTTACAATTTGTAAACTCATAATTACGGTAATTACAATATGCCGTGAATGCACCTATAGGTGGTGTTGAAGAGGATTAAATGATTGGAGAAATTCTACTGTTAATTAAATTTTGGTAGGCTAGATATTTTTTTTGTTATTTTTATGGTATGCCAAAAAGTCTTATAATCAGGGTCATCTTACATTCGGAACAGTAAAGTACTGTTTATTTTAAATGAAAAAAAGATGAAGAACCTCATGCCACGCAGAGATGTGCTATAAAATGTTACGAGAACAAAGAGGGCTTTTCATACTATAGGATTAGTTGGGAAAGTGCATGATATTCTATCCATTAGGGGTGTAACGATACCCTCATGTCACGATTCAATACATATCACGATACTGAACTCACAATACATATATTTAAGATATACAGTATAGTAAAAGGTTATGCTAAATTTGGTATTACGTTGGGGCTGGAAATGAATAGGCTTGGTCTTGGTGCTGGTAACCTAATGCACATGACAGTGGTGACACCAGAATAAAAATATTCATGATTCTGAAGCTGAAAATACAGAGTTATTCTAGACAAATATGCTTGCACTGTCACTGACTATTCAGATTCAGATGCCAGATATATTTTTTACTAGTGTGTGCAGGACACCATAGTTCATGTAAGTGAGGATAGCATGATAAAGTAAACTGTGACATATTATACCCAAAAATTCTTCATACAGTGGACTACCAGTAAAATTTATGAAAATGTGGGACCAAATCAGACACTTCGACCTGATCATGTTTTGCTTAAGTGTTTTTTCTTTAACTGCTAATGTGACCTTTTACACCACAGACTGAACAGCATTAAGCGTTGCTTGGCAATTGGTTGACCTAAAATGGTATGATCTAATTGTGTGCTTAAATTTAACAGCTGACAGCTGATTGGTTGATTGTAATCCATTACATACCTTTCTATCAAAGTTATCTGCCATTATCAAGATGAATTTGTTCTAACACAGTTAACAGAGTTCTTGTCATATTTTATTACAATTTTCTAAACTACAGTGAATAAACTGTGATAATATGAGAAAATGTTGAAGGTGTCTGAATATATTTTGGTTTTACTGTATTTAAAATAATGTAGGCCACTTTTTACTGGTAAAATAAGACATTTGGCATTATCAGGACCCACAAATATTCTAAATATTCTCCCATTGCATTATTATATATAATGTTGAATATAATGTATAATAGTTATGTAGTACTGACACTAAACTTGTTTTTTTCTCTCTCTTACAGTAATTTTAATTTTGGGTGAACTATACACAATATACACTCACCTAAAGGATTATTAGGAACACCTGTTCAATTTCTCATTAATGCAATTATCTAATCAACCAATCACATGGCAGTTGCTTCAATGCGTTTAGGGGTGTGGTCCTGGTCAAGACAATCTCCTGAACTCCAAACTGAATGTCAGAATGGGAAAGAAAGGTGATTTAAGCAATTTTGAGCATGGCATGGTTGTTGGTGCCAGACGGGCCGGTCTGAGTATTTTACAATCTGCTCAGTTACTGGGATTTTCACGCACAACCATTTCTAGGGTTTACAAAGAATGGTGTGAAAAGGGAAAAACATCCAGTATGCGGCAGTCCTGTGGGCGAAAATGCCTTGTTGATGCTAGAGGTCAGAGGAGAATGGGCCAACTGATTCAAGCTGATAGAAGAGCAACTTTGACTGAAATAACCACTCATTACAACCGAGGTATGCAGCAAAGCATTTGTGAAGCCACAACACGCACAACCTTGAGGCGGATGGGCTACAACAGCAGAAGACCTCACCGGGTACCACTCATCTCCACTACAAATAGGAAAAAGAGGCTACAAGTTGCACGAGCTCACCAAAATTGGAAAGTTGAAGACTGGAAAAATGTTGCCTGGTCTGATGAGTCTCGATTTCTGTTGAGACATTTAGATGGTAGAGTCCGAATTTGGCGTAAACAGAATGAGAACATGGATCCATCATGCCTTGTTACCACTGTGCAGGCTGGTGGTGGTGGTGTAATGGTGTGGGGGATGTTTTCTTGGCACACTTTAGGCCCCTTAGTGCCAATTGGGCATCATTTAAATGCCACGGCCTACCTGAGCATTGTTTCTGACCATGTCCATCCCTTTATGACCACCATGTACCCATTCTCTGATGGCTACTTCCAGCAGGATAATGCACCATGTCACAAAGCTCGAATCATTTCAAATTGGTTTCTTGAACATGACAATGAGTTCACTGTACTAAAATGGCCCCCACAGTCACCAGATCTCAACCCAATAGAGCATCTTTGGGATGTGGTGGAACGGGAGCTTCGTGCCCTGGATGTGCATCCCACAAATCTCCATCAACTGCAAGATGCTATCCTATCAATATGGGCCAACATTTCTAAAGAATGCTTTCAGCACCTTGTTGAATCAATGCCACGTAGAATTAAGGCAGTTCTGAAGGCGAAAGGGGGTCAAACACAGTATTAGTATGGTGTTCCTAATAATCCTTTAGGTGAGTGTATATTGTCACTATTCACAATACACATTTTTTTTATTGCGATATATTGTGAAACAATATATTGTTACACCCCTACTATCCATGGAAGCATTGTATGTTTAATGTACATGGAACATTTTAATAAGGTCCTACACAATAGATAACATGAACTAACAATGTTTTTGGCTTATTACATTTCTAAACTCTATTAAAATAAAGTTATGTAGCATCATTAAGAACATGAACTAACATCTAACGATGGACAAAAGGTTTTTTTTTTTTTATCTGGGCCTATATTTTCGTGTTTTATTTTTAGCTCCTCTATGATGTGGTTCTCAACTAGGAGGCCTTGGACCACTAGGGGGCCTCATCAAACTAGGGTGTAGCAAGATGGCTTAAAATGATTTAAAATAAGTTTTATTAACTAAATTAAAGCTCAAAAACTGAAGTACGATGACGATATCTATACTGGTATACTATTTGTTGTTGAAAAATAGGAAATATGTCATTTCATTTCATGTAGGCTAAATGTATTATTATTAATTCAAATGTGCAATGCAAATGCACTTTTATTAAATTAGAGTATGAGTTTGATGAAACGTATGTGGCTCGACGGAACGCCCCTCTCCACCCACTCCAGTGATATTGTGATGAGAGCGTGAGAGGCTCCACGCACGGGCGAGCGGCGTGCGGTGACCGTCACTGAATTGTGCAGCGTGCAGCAGCGTTATCAATACGGAAACCTGGACTGCTTCCTTAGAAAGGTGAGTATTACACAACGCATACTACATCCACCGTCATATTCACAGTCTTTGAATACCTCGGCGATATTTCACATCAAACTAAAAACGGAAAAGTTTACGTGTTTACTTCGTTTGGAGACTATTATTTCCCCATGGTTTATTACAGTAAACCGCAGCGGCCATCCATTGCAGACAAATGTGCGCCAACGTGTTTCAGTTACTTCAGCACTAGTGATATTATATAGCCTAGTGTTACATTTATGACTATATTGTAAAGGGTGATACTTTAAATTGCATTCTTATTGAAAAGCTCAGGCATTTATAAGATGTCAGACGAAGGAGACGGGATGGAGGTTATTTGTATTCCGCAGGAAAAGAGCTCTGACTTCGGCTGCACTTGACATCCAAATAAGGAATAGGATTGACTGGATATGCGGAGGGAGCAGGGCAGTGACACTTCACGAGTTCAGTCCACTGCATTGTAGATGGCTTGAAAAATGAAACACATAAGACAGTCTATCCAGATTTTAGTGCTAGAGTGCAATGATATAACAGCCTGTATTTACGAAGATGCATGTTAGGATGAGTTGTTCTAATGCAATGCGGGTTTATGCGGCAGGCGTATACAGTAGATGAACTAGGCAGAAGTGGGACAGTTTAGTGATTAAGCACAGCCTTTTTATATTTAAGTCTTTAAGTATATCAAAATAACATTTTATGCAATTTCTAAAGACTTTAGAACACAGTTAGGTAGGCTACTGCTTTAACTTATTTTATCAGGTAAATTAAGACTGATCAAGACTGACATCAAATGTGTTTGCTGCAGTTTAAATAAAAAAAAAAAAAATGCATTTAGAAAAGTTTTGTTGGACTTTGGTGGACTACCGCCTCTAACTAGCTTTATCAAGGTCTACCCGGTCAACCTCGGTCTCACCAGTTGGTAAACCATCATCTCTGACCATAAATGATAAGGGCTGTGTTTCTCACAAGCATCATAAGCTTAAGATCGTAGAACCATTGGCACCAGTGGTGTATAATGGTGTATAATCAAGTGCAGCCCAGCATTGTCCTGCTTGAAAACCGTCTGTTTTTCAGTAATATATTTTGTTGCCAAATAGCATTTTAAAAATCCCAGTAAAAGTGTAATGAAGGTGATTTTGATTCTTTAGGCTTATGTTTAAGAAGAGCATTCTCAGTTGAATTCAATTGTGACATTCGTTTGTCCCATATTTAATGATGTAACTTGCCATAATAAACTGTCCACCACACAGGTACAACACTTTAAATTCCTGGAAGAATTCTTAAGAAATTCTTTGCAAGAAAGCATTTTTAAAATGTGCAACTTAAGTTATCGAATGTTATTCCTTTATTAGTTAACCCAGTGCAATTACCTTATAGGATTTGTTTTTAGAGATTTGGTTAAAAGCCAGAAAGATCTGTGCAAATACTGTTTTTTCACAGGAGTTGAAAACACTGCACTTCAATAATATTGTAATAGAGCACCAAACTGAGTCTTAAATTAATTTTAGAATTTCTTTTAGTGCTAGTGCAAACATTGTTCAGTGTATGAGCTGTTTTGAACTGCCTTAAACTTAAACTTTTAAACTTAATAGTTTTCCTGCTTTAAAACTAGTTTATTGGCATTAGAGATAGGCTGCTATAATATCCCTTCTAGTATTGATAAATGTTAAATGTATCAGCAGCAGGTTTTACTGCAATTGTTAACACTAGTCAAAATGTTATAACTTGAAGTAATTTCTGTTAACCTATGTTCCTTATTGTTATATCATAGTTGTAATTCGATTGAAGCATACTGACATCTCACTCCTTAAAACTCACAGCCTGTGAAAAAATTGTATGTGTTCATAGATGTTTTAGCTCAACACTTGTGCCAGACATACATGATGTTATCATTGTATTCTGGCACTGGAGGTATATAGTATTTCAGCAAAGAGGAAGTGAACAACATTAAAATCTTAAGTAGGTGAGAGACTGTAACATTTGGGTGAAGTTCCTGCCAGCGTCTTTGGAAGCCGTCTCCTTACAAAGATAATGAATAATTTGTGTTGGGTGCTTAATATTTTATAAGCTTTGTAGAATCATGTTACTGTCTAGTGTGGTGAACAGGCACCAAAAAGATTGGTGCTGAAACACTGTTTAAATTAGTTCTCATTTGAATTGACAAATGAATAGACAAACTATAATAGTTTTGACATGGCTGATCTTATATAGGATCATCAGGTTGTTTTGTTATACATATTTCAGAATAGATCTATAAGCCATGATATCTCAGGAATTTTTTTTTTTTCAGCTCTGTAAGCACTGATAATGGCATAACATTTTTTTAATGCACGTTAGTCAATGTCTTTTTGTAGCACTGCAATTATGTCCAGACATGCTTTGACTGCTAATAACATGCCGTTATTCCATTTCTCAGTGTCATTTGCTGCCACTTCACATTTCACTGCTGTTTCAAACACTTTCTTAACCCAGAATTAAGGCTTTATTTTTCTCATTATGCTTTTAGGCACGTTCTTAATTTTGCATAGCACTCAAATTGGATACAAACAGCCCAGAGAGAGCAGGCAGGCGTATGACAGCCGATGGAATGAAGCACTGTGGTCTGGTAATGGAGAGAGGAAGTGCTCTGAGTGGGATTAAAATCGCAGGCTTCCCATTCATTCACGGAGCCCCTGAGTCACATCCAAAGGATTGTGGGGATTACCGTATTAATAGAATCTCCTATTACTATATAAGCACTTTGGCCATTATGAAGTCATGTGTTATGTTGTCTTTTTTAGTGACTTATGAAATTAATTGGCTGTAAAAATCCTCAGAAGATGTATGTAGATTTTAGCTGTGTTATATTTGGTTGTATTGTATTTTATAACTGGTAGTCATATACAATTACACATAACATATTCATGTCCAGTGTCCAGTAATAGATAAAGCTTTTTATTGAGTTGCCATTAAAAACAGAGCATCTATTCTGCATTATACAATAATTCATCCAGCCCTTATTGATTGGTCGAGCAGCATTTCAGAAGCACTGATATAGTCCAACAGTGCTGGGACTTTTGCATGTAAATACAGTCTTAATGGCATGTTACACTTTATAATAACTTTCATTAATAAATCATTGACAAACATTATGCTTAACAGTTCATTATATTCACATAGCTAGAAACATGAGATAATGTGCGTGTTAATGTTTACTAATGAACTAATCATTACATGATTAACAGATCATAATTTAATGTAAATTGAAATGCTTACAAATGTCATTAAACTTTCAATTCAATTCAAGTGATTTTGACAGATGATTAAAAATGATTAAAATGATCATTAATAAATCATTAACAAACATTATATAATGCTTAGATCATTAGTTAAGATATATTCAAATAACTATGACATAAAATGCTTGTTAATGTTTAAATTAACTTATTAAACATTACATAATGATTAACATCATTATTTAATGTAAATAAAATGCTAACAAATGTCATTAAACTTCAATTCATATATTACCTAATGCACTTTTTTTAAACTTACAAATGTTGTGAAAAATGTAATTAGTCATGTTAAGCGCTTCACTCTATTCATTTGAACATATTATTCATTAACTCATAACCACAGTCTGTAAAGGTCATACATTTGGTCTTCGTTAGTTGTGGGGTGTATGCAGACTTCTAATATTTACACATCTTTACAAATCATTTATTAATTATTTGTTCATGTTTTTGCAGTACCCAATCTAAAGTTAAAACTGTTCATCATTTGTAAATGTTAATAAATGTTTACTATTAACCATTTAGTACATTTTAGTACATTTAGTACCTTACTATGTTTTAGTAAACATTAATAAGTGCATTTTCATATTTCTATTTGAATATATATATTAACCAATGATCCATTAAGCATTATATAATGTTTATTAATGGAAGTTATGATACCTCCTTTTAAGTTTAACAAGAAAATTATTTAAAATTATGAAAATTAAATATTTATTTGGTAAGTCAAGTAACCCTTTCTGCAAGTTACATTGTTCCGTCAGTAGGTGTCGACAAGTGACTTAATTCACTAAATAAATTAGATTTATTCGAAAATGCTGAGTCATTGAATCATTCACTCAGCCGATTTGTTAAAAAAACACTATTTCATCCTAGAACAAAGTTTGTTGCTTGATGTGGATGGTTAATAAACACAAAATACACAAGTAACTGGCATTGTTCTCTAAAATAAATATTAACATTGTTTATTTAACTATTGTATAAAAACGATATTACACTTGCAATTGTGCTGTTGGTGTGAATATCTGCATGTTTGTGGTTATGATTGACAATGATTGAGGCATCTTCAACAGATGACACATAACATCAATTGTCAATTCAATGTTTCGTCCATGTTGCTTAGCAACCTTCATCTTACCCCATACTTTTCCTTCTACCCCATTGACTGCAGTGTGGCTTTGAGTGGCACTTAAAGTGTGTGCCAGTCTGTATGTTTTGTTTGCGCTACAAATTTCAAGGTCTTTGCACAAAGCAGCACGCCATTGCAAACAAGAAGTTGAACAGACCGTCTCTGCTTCAGATTGTGTTGTGATGACAGATTTTTCTTTTCACCTCTTGCTGCTTTGACAGATTGTAGACCAGCTGGCTTAAGGTCAGTGTTGGGATGATGTTTGTACGATGAGAGTTTGAATGCATATCATATTTAGAGAGAATGTGACAATGATATGTCAGAGCTTAAACGTAATGCATTTAATTTATTTGCTATGTAACACATACCTGGAACATGGTGGACCTTCAGATAATGTAATTATATTGTGTTTTTCAGATCGCTGCAAACTATTCACCTTTCAAGAGAGTGTGAAATCCAAGTGTGTGTGTGAATGTGCATGGCTTGGCTTGCTTTATAAAGGCCGTGCTTGGTGGTGTTGCTCAACACTGAGATTTGGGGTCCTCCATCATTAGGGAAGCACTTGAAATGTCTGGATTATCATAGAGCTGTTTTTAGGTGTGGTTGAATAGTCTACATCCCCTGACAAAATTATCAGGCACCAGCCACATAACTGAGAGGTCTGAAACAGTTGTCTCTGTCTGCATTGCAAGTGGGATGCCTAAAATCTCTGTTGGTTGGAATAATATTGACGTGTTGTTGGCCAGTGAGATTTTCATAGTGCTAAATATCTTCACTGTAGAAAAACGGATAATGTTGAAAAATGGATAATGTCCTGGCAGAAAATTTCCAGTATTGTCGCCAGATAGTTCACCCAAAAATTAAAATTCTGTCATTAATTACTCACCCTCATGTCATTCCAAAACCGGAAGACCTTCGTTGATCTTCGGAACACAAATTAAGGTATTTTTGATGAAATCCGAGAGCACTCTGGCCCCTCCATAGACAGCATTTTATGAAGTGACGAGAATACTTTTTATGTGCAAAAACAAACAAAAATAACAACTTTATTCAACAATTTTGTTTTAGCCTATGTCAGTCTCCTACACAGTTTCCATTGTAAATAGTACAGAAAGTTCCTTAATATTAACACTGTATAAGCATTTTGCATTATACACTGTGTGCATAACATAAAGCAACTAATATAGAGTTACTGCTACTGTACATACATTTAAGGGACAATGACACTTGCTGCTTTTTTGTCATGTTGATTTATTTAAAAACCTATAAAAATACAATTGATCCTCTTCTTTGATGCATCCGAAATCGCTTAGAGGGTAAAAAAAGAAGCATGTCCAAATTGACAATACTGACAATAAAAGAGTTGGCAAAATGTACCCGAATGAACTACTACTAGATTCTGCTAGATTCTAGACTCTATCAGCTAGATTCTGAAGTGTGCATATGATGGACACTTTACTATCCCATGAGCCCATGGGAGAAGATTTGTCAATGGCAGTGAAGTGATGCAATTGCCGCTGGTAGGTCACATGATGATGACAACATGGCGAATGTAGTACGTCCAGGTTATATTCATACTCACATTCATACTATATAGAACATACTTTTTTAGGGGTTGTGATGTAATTACTTATTCAAAACAAGTACCTACTCAAGAGAGTATGCGATTTCAGACACAGCCCACGTTTTTAATTTCGTAATTGAATTTTTTTTTTCGTGTGTGCATAAAGTAAAAATTGTCAGGGTGATACAACTGTATAAAAAGCCTCATTAGATATAAGAATGCACTTATATGTCATTGCCCCCCTAAATGTCACATCCTGAGCTGTTTCACTTAGGCGCCAAAATTCAGTATCCCAAATCTCAATCTGGTCCATTTTTATTTTTATTACCTACAAATTAAATCCCTCATGCCTTATGTGCTTTGTAAGTCATTTGATATCAAAAGCCGCCCCATTACGCACTGCTTTTAATCCCAAGTGTGAAACTCATTATCATTGCCCCATCTGTCCTTCTAGAACATCCATGCTGCGCACATAGCCTTTTTTTCTGGCCTGAGCTGCGGTTGATGCTGTGTATGCGCTGTGTGCCCCTCCCTCTGTGGCCGCCTGTTGTCCTGGTCAGCAAATGCCGGGGCCTGCGAGGGCCAGGCCAGGAGACTTTGACTCATCTATACACAGCTGTGCACTAGAACATCTTCCAGTATAATAGGCTTCTGTATTCCGTGACGTAATATCAGATGTTTTTTTTAAGTGTCAGTCTATTTTACATGGCATGATCTCTGTTTTAACAGTATGTTTGTGAAGATGGCTCTCAGGAGTCATGCTAATAGTGTGTTATAAGTGCTCGGAAGTGGTATGGAAATGTTAAATTAGTAATTAAGCTAGGTGATTGTGCTTGTAATATTAGTAATTGGTAGTCTCTACTGAGGAACAGTTAATCAAGGAGAATACGAACTATTTAGTATTGTAAAAATTATACTGATATATAATTAATCTTATTAGCAATAAAAAAGATATTACTGTTATTATTAACTGATTATTTTAATGCTGGCAAATGGGAGCAAACCACAAAACGTTTTTTGTAGCTTATTTGAAATGCATTAGCTATGTCTGGTCCAGCTTCAAAATTAAAAGTATTTCACAATTGAAAAGATGATGATGTGAGATGCATTACTTATGTTCCTAAAAGATGCGAGTTAGTAAAACTAAAGAAGTGCACAAATCTTTGGCTATTTTTAGCATTATTTATGTGTGTGATTTATATAAGCATCATTTTACAGTGAAACCAATAGATACTGTGTAACTGAATCATACACAAACTCTCCCTTTTTACACCGTATTTGTTTTTTTGGGAGTTATTATTTCCCTGTTTGTATTCTCTTTTCAGTTGTTCAGCATCTTTCACATTGTTCAAGAATATAACTGAGAGGTTTCTCTGACAGTTGCTGTTTCCATCCACCTATTTTTGTGCACATTTTGGGATATCACAAAAAAGAAAACGCTGGATGGAAACGCCAAGCTGCACATAAATTGTAAAAATGCAGGCCTCTGAACACACGATGATATGATAGTGCTTATTGTATTTTGTGTGTGTGGTCTGAGGTAATTTATGATGTAGGATAAAAGAGCCACAGTGGCTTCCCCGATTGCAGCAACGTCCACTTTTATTACAGATATTTTGCACCAATTTCCCAGGAATCCACATAGGATGGAAACACTGCTTTATTTGCAAATGTTTTATGCAATATTCCAATTTTGTGCATAAGTTAAATTCACAACTTTGGATGGAAATAGCTAGTGATGTCATGCTCTGAAAAAAAGACATATACTGTAGATAAATGATGGCTTAGGCAAATACCATAGTTGCATACATTTCCTTTTATGATGTCGTTGTTTAAAAGTGTTGAGAGTACGACAGTCTAGGCCTCCATCCAGTGTGTCTGCTGAAGATGTTTACGCTACAACTGATGGGGTATTTTCTATGAAACACCCACGGTTGTTCTTCTACAGCGCTACTCTCGAGCCATGTTTGGAGCTGTTTGCTGTGATCCTGGTGAGCTTCACTCTCTCTCTCTGGCCCCCTCTGCCATTTGTTGACAAAGCAGAAGTCAAACTGTGTTATGTAACGGCCCCCCTCCCCTCCGGCCCCCTCGCTCCGGCTACAGCAGGCCCCTTGTAGATCTCCTTTGTGTATTAAAGCTGCACTCTTTAAAAGCTGTCATGGAAATAGAATGAGGCAATCCCCAGAGACTCTTGGGTGGAATATCATGGTACTTTTTCTTGTGTCACCCCCTTTATTATTTTAATGGGGCTGGCATAATGGAGTGGAAAGCAGGAAAGGATGTGCATGATGACCTTCAGCTGCGCTTTAGAATCTAATGCTGTGACTTACTAAACTTTTTTGGATATTTTGATGGTTGGAGAGTTCTCACAGATTTTATCTGAAACGTCTTTTATGTGTCAATAGTTCTGCCATCAAAATCCAGAGTAGCCAAGTTCCGTTTTTCAAGTTCCTAAATAAAATGCCTCCAGCAGCATTACTGACATGCAGAAAATTGTGGAGAAAACAGTGGAACAATGCCTAGCAAAGGGAACATTCCTTTCATGTTTTCTACACTGAAATATATATATATATGAATCAATCAGCAACAACTGTTACAATTTACCACATCACTTTTTATACAGTTTTGGTTATATTTTTATTATTGATAAAGTATTGAAATTACATTTACTATATGTTGTCATATTATTATATTTTCAAATATATAATATATATTTATCATATGTAAATGTAATGTTATATTTAATAACATATTTCATTGCTGAATCAACCTACATACATTACAAAACAAAATGTATGGGTTCAGTCAGTTAGAAAAAGTTACAAGTTACCACTTCTTACAGTTTGATAGAAACTTAAGTATTATAAAATTAAAATACAGTGTGTTAAAGATCATATAAAGCTCACAAAATGTGTGTTGACAGCATGAGGGATTTTATTTAATCATTTTATACTATAAACGGAAGCTGTGGTTGCCAGATGATAAGATATAGCATAAAACCCTAATAACAAAGAAAGCGAAGAAACATTGCTTAAATGAATATCCATCAAATGTTGTGTCACACAGGGAATTCTGTGGGTGTCAAATTATGGCTTTTCACTGTAAACGATAAGGTAATTTACACTTTCAAAAGCTATATTTAACAGTATTTAATTGTACTGTAAAATTCCATGAAAGGTCCCATTCGACCTATTACAGTTTTTCATTGTAAGCAGCAGTAAGAGAAGTTACCATTAACCAATTAACAGGTTTTTACCGTAGCATCTTTTACTGTTAAGATTATGAATTTATTTTTATTTTTTTTAAACAGTGCACACTGAACTGTAAATAAGGATTGGTTTTTAAAAAAGTGTTTTTTTTTTTAAATTAAACAAATGTTTTGCATTGGGCTTTCAGTGAGCTATATTGTTGAGAAATGTAAGAGACTGCGTGGAGGAATTGATTTATTGAGCTACCAAGTGCCCCTGCTGGAGGCCTCGCTTCTCACCAATGGCTATGAGCCAAAGTTGTGGACCTGAGAGTTATAGCCTTGATGAGGTTTGAGCCAGTGTTTTGATTCTGAAACAAAGATTTGGACCCTTGTCTGACATGAGCCTTTCCACTGTTGCTCAGTTTTACAGCTTTGCCCGGAGAGAGTGCAGCAGTTACCAGGCACAATGCAACAAGTTTCCAGCAATTTGTCTGTACACATGTAAACACGAAACTGCTGCATGAAAGGATAAAATTACAGCTGATTAAAGATTATGATGAATTCTTGTCTAGATTATGGATTTGAGGCTGAATTTTGATGAACTTTAAAAGTTTGTTGTTATTTCTTTGGACATTTCTAGCATGCCATTTAAATCTTTTTGAATTGCTATGTTAGAACTATTTTATTTTTAACATGATAGAGACTGCAATCATAATGTCATAACATAATAACATCATAGTGTCTCTAATACTCTATAGTGGTCTGAACTGTCAGTGTTCATGCCCTTGACCATGATCACACTGTTTACTGTAAGTTGTCTGGTCCAACCCATACGGCCCATGCCCTATTCTGATGCTTCTTAAAATAAACCACAGTCAATAGTCTGTCATATTTGTATGACAACATCCAGATTTATAACATATTTGGTCTATCATCTTACAGTTATCTTAATATAGTTTATAGCCTCATTAGGCACTTGTCATGCCAGACAGGGATGGAGAGGTGGATGGAAAACAGGATGCTGTAATTCGTTCATCACAATGCTAAGTGGGTGCCACATTCCCAGGTGGCAGGTGCTGACAAGTCCATCTTGGTAGTTGAAAGAGGTAAAGCGTGGTTAAGGTTCAGTTCTTTGAAGAGAACAGGACATGATAGTCTGGATTTGTATGATAGGCCACAACAAAGGACCCTTGTTCGGGTGTTTGTTAGGACTTTAAACCAAGTTAAGCTCAGCTGAAGGTATGATATTAATAAGATTTATATGCAGAAATAAATGTTTGCATGTTGTTTATTCACTAATTTGGCTTTGGATTTAGTTACTAAAACGCCTCCAAACTCAAGCTAAATCAGGATTAGTAGCATATCTTCAACACAGGCTACATGTGGAGCAATCCAGAGTATTAAGGATCCTCGAACCGTGTGACTCTTGACTGATGGATTGATGCATGCAGCTGTTATTGCTGGACCTGTTTTAATTTTACAATGGAAAATGATTCCCACGTATCTAATTCAGTATGCCATATAAATGTTTACTATAAACAGCATATTTGTGTATTATTGAATTACAAAATTGCTGTTACACAACTGCACAAGTCTTCTAAATTTAGGAGGATATCCATTTTCAAGGGGATAAATCTAATGCTATTATTGTTTATACATTTCTGTATGTTTCAGACATAATTCAGATATAGGCTGTTACATTTTCTAATGTAATTCTGCTTCTGATTTCTATAGACTGCAACTATAGGCTATAATACGTCAATGAGACAGGAGTCATCGCATAGAGACAGATGGTTAATGTTTACACTGAGATACATTAGAAATGCAACAGAAATATCTGCAATCATCCAGGACTTTGATGCTATTTTGTTTCTCTAAATAAAGCTGTTTCCTTCATTTGGCAAACAGCAATTAGTATCTAAAATACTAATCGGTATCAAATTAGTTATTTGGTAGACTTACTTATTACTGGGCTGAAACATCTGTTCAAGGGAGATATCCATTGGCAGCTACTGAAACATATACTTTTTCATTGACCCATATTTTCTTACTCAGCCAATGTTCTGAAACAGGTCACTTTGTATCTTGTTTCAGTGTGAACCACAGCCAAAGATGTGACAAATTAGTTAGAGGGATAATCAGTCTCCTCATGCATCAGCACCCTCACACTTAACATATTAGAAGGATTGTTTGCAACATTGTTCCAGTCGAAATTTCACAGATCTTTGTCAGATCTTAAATATGAGATCAGGCCTAAATATACTTATACCAAAGCCAAGCCAAGCAAGCAAATAAACAAATAGGCCAGTTTTCTTTTTCTTTTAATAGGTTGGGTGGTAGGATTTATTCAGATATTGGCCCTATTAAACTATCTAAGTTTAATTATCTGGTACTGATTTGCTATAGACAGTAGCTGCAACGATCCCCTACTTTTTGCACCAGCTTTTTTGCAATTTAAAGACCAGTTGTAAACATGCTAAAGAACATATCATAGAGACCAGCATTTGTTGTTGTCGTTGAGTTGTTGAAGTCTTAATTGCCAGTCACTCAATATTCTTTGTTCTCTTTCCTAATGACTGGCTAAGCAACATTGTTCCCTGTCTTAGCATCTTCCTTAATCTCTCCTTTCACCCATTTTCATTTGCAGGGCTCTCCAGCAGAGGGCACAGGGAAATTTGATGCAGGCCCTGGTAAGCACGCCACACTTTCAGTATCTCCAATCTCCATCAAGTTTCTTGAGTCTAGCCTTTATTTACAGTTATGGGTATGAATGAAATGTACAAAACAGTAGATACAGACACAGATAGAGACAACAACATAAATTATAATGAAACCGCAAAAGACACTATAAACACCTGTTTTCTCAGCATGCCAGTTTTAAATCTGTGCATACAGTCTCCTATAATGCAGTATATGATATTGTTTAAGCCTGTCAAAAGACATAGTCTAATTAAAACACTGCAGTAAGTACTACATAAAAGGCAGTAGCAAGGAATAATAGCAGTCTAATGTCTTGAGGCTCATGAGTAAGCAATCACAAACAGACTCCCTCTGTCTTCCTCTCTGGCTTGAGTCATTGTTGAATCAGTATTCTTACTGCCAGGCCCTCTTATTTCCTTCCGTTCATCCATCTTTTCTTGATATTTGTGCCAGCCAGCAGAGAACACTGTGATTAAATTCTTCCTAGAACTTAAAAAGCCCTCGGGTCACTATGTGACCATTATTAAAGCTGTTGTTCCCAGTGTCTAACAATAACTCATAAGATGAATGCAGTTGTTCTTAACGGGTACGTCATGACCCAAAATGTCACAGACGATGTGAAAAACAATGATATATGCAAATAATGCAATTATAATATCTCTATTTAGTTTCTTTTACTGTTCTCCCCATCTCAACTTATGGTTGTATGTGTCTTGAAGCACGTCCACCCTGTCGGCGCACTGTATCTGCTGTGCGAGTAACACCATTGAGGATCATGAAGAGTTCACCTGATCTCATGCCGACTGGTAAGACCGGCATTTTAGGATTTGGGGGTCTAACGTTATGAATAGTATAAAACGAATATGGTTGCTGGCATCATGTACACTTTATTTTGTGATTTGAAAAGATAAAATCAGTTTGCGGCTCTATTTTTTGCAGAGTTGGACCCTACCCGCGTGTGCAAGGGCAAGGGTGCTGTTACTTTGAGGGCCACGCTGGTGCACATCGATGATGAGGACGGAACGGGCCAAGAGCTATCCATGAACTCTGCCAAAAGTGAGTTGGAAATGCAAGATGTGTCAATAGGAGAGTGCTCTGAATATATTGCACCAAGCAGTACAGTGCCAGACTAATTGTTGTGTGCTAAAATAATGTTACTTATGATATGTGTAGCTAATGTACACTAAAAGTGTTTTTTTTTTTTTTTTTCTCTGAGCGATCATTAACGGGACAGATCTCTGATTACAGGAATGGTGCTTTCTTGAGTTTCCTCTTCACATATTATTTTGACAGTCAATGTGCATGATGTGGTTAGTTGCTAGTAAATCATAAGCAAAAAAAAACTGTGTTTTGGTGAGGAACATATACATCATTGTCTGACAGTCAACTTCATTGCTCAAATAACTTTCAGTGAATGCTTATACTTACAGGGGATAATCAAAGACGTCTTTTGTTCACACCCACTTTGAGTTCTGGAAACAGAGACCTTCAGCGTGGACGTTTTCACCATCTCCATGTTGAAACTATCCTGGCTAATTGCCAGCGCTAGGGAGCGATGCCTTATTTATTGTTGTGCCTGAATAAAAAGGCCATTGGAACAAACACTTCTTACAGTGGGTTCAATGGTCTCCTTGTTCTCATGACAAAGTTCAGAGAATGGTTTTTTTCCAGTCATAAATTAGCATCTCTGTGGATGAAGTCTTTTTGTGGGGCTCAGTTCTGACAGATTCTGGCTGGTGATTCGTTTAATGGAGGATTAAGGAATCTGTTGTGGCGTAAATTGTGGTTAGCGCTGGAAACAAACAGGTTCGCTGCCAAATGGAGGCAGTTCTGTTTTTATGTTTATGCCTTTTTAGGTTTTAAAAAGTGCCTTGGAGATTCCCTGATCCTTTGAGAATTCAAACGGTTTGGATTTGTTACAGGTGGATGGCTTGGTGCGGTCAATGGAGATGCCACAGAAACAAGTCTGGCTGAGAGAAATGTAAACAACACCGGAGCTGATTTAAATTCAACTCAAGTTAATGAGACACCAACAAAGGTGAGTCACCATGTCTGAAGCTCTTTACTTTTTAGCAATGCTCTGTTTTTTTTGTTTTTTTGTGCAAAAATACCATTTAGATATTTATATCAGTGCTAATTAAACAGCTCAATCTCAAGATCTCTGGAGACAACAGTGAGGAAAATGTCCTACACTTCACTCTTAAATGAGTGCAACGACTGAAATGTTATCAGTATTTCACTAGCAAGATGACATTTGTAGATCTGTTTTACATTTACACTATCTTCTGTAATGGTATAGATCCAAGGTTTTCAACTAGGAGATACTGTAAAAAGTCATGGTATTTCCAACTATTAACTACTTTTTCACAAATTATTTGTTGAGCCAGTTTTGTATTGTTAACTAAAACTATTAAAAATGTTTTTGTTAAGCTGAAATATTACATGAAAACTTAAACTTAAAAATAAGTTTAAGCTGATCAAGTATTTTGGTAGCACTTTATTTTACAGTGCTGTTCGATTTATACATACTATATACTTATTATAGTAATTGCAATAATTTGGTGATATCCAGGTACTAACCCTGAACCTACTCCTAAACCTAACATTAACCCATGTAGTTAGATTATATTACCCAGTACTTTCTTAGATAAGTGCACTTTAAGTACATGTAAGTGCATGTACTGTAAAATAAAGTGCAACCAGTATTATTATTATAACTCTTGAACCTAAATTAATTCAAAACATAAAAATACTAAATCACTGCAAGCATTGTATAAATATTCTTTATATAAGTTATTATAAAATATAGTTTGAATACTCCTGGTTTAGATGGCCTCATCAAGACAGATGACACATACAATAATTAGAAGTAACCAAAAAAAGTGCTGTTATTGTCATTGTCTTCAGCAGCATTGCAGAGGAATCTTTGCAACAATCCATTGCTTGAGAGAGATGTTTAGTGAATGCAAATTCCATGCAAATGTCTGAGAAATTCAAAGTTGTCTGTATTTCACAACCAATATGTGACACCAGAGTCAGTGCTTTTGTGTGTCCTCCTCAGGTAGACTCAGCTATAAGTGAGAGTCAGTCTCAGCTCACATCCTGCCTTGATCAGCCGAGTGCTATTACCTCATCAGCCAAAGTGTCCTCTTCATATCCCCCCACCAGCAGTGTGAACCCAACAATCGTCTTGCTGCAGCACAGCAGAGGTAAATACCAGCCTCTCGATATTTCAGGTGGCATCAAAAGTAGTATCAAGCGAATTAAAAAGCAAACTTTATTTTTACTTCCACATGTGAGTAGTTTCCAAAGTTATATTTGAGTTCAAATTAAAATCAGACGTTTATGATTTCATGTACTGATTTGGAAAGAATCTCAGTAGTTCTTTTTAGAGTGCCACTGTTAAGCTTTTTTGGGTATTACCTATAAGGTAGTATGTTATATAGCTGTTTGTGAATGTAAACAGTCTGCAAAGTTTCAAAGATCAAAGTGCACGATACGTTATTGTCTCCCAAAAGAACTGCCAGAATCGAGTTGTCATTAATTCCAGTCTTACTTCATGCACAAACCTATGTAGATTGTAACAAATTTGCTTCCAAATAGCAAGAATAACGTCTGCTTGGCCCACCCTCAAACACCGTAGTTGTATAGCTGAGTCTGGAAGAGTTTAGGCTTGTTTGACTTCATGCAGTGCTGCGCAGACCGATCGGTGGCTGACTTGAAGCAGTGCATGCCGGTTAGAAATTTGGCCAACTTGAGACAGCGCACACGGCACGTCACTGTACTGTGACGTATGCCATCAAAGTACCGCGAGAGCGATTCGAGATCAGCCAGCTGGTTCATTTTGCGCAGCTTCTCCAGAGCGGCTGCACAAGCTCTGATGACGACACAGCTGTTCCACGATTGGCCGGATTCACCACATGACAACGTTCACGTGTGTTTATCCTCCAATGCTCACAAATCTGTTTTTTATAACAGTAAAACCTCTTTTCATGTAGTCACAATGTTAAATTATGTCATGTTTATCAAAATAAAACTGATAAAAAACTTAGACCTCACTTCATTGATAGTGTAGGCTTGTGTTAAACTTTATTCTTATACAAACAGACGCTGTATTAAGCAGTACATAAAGTATTGAATGAAAGTGGCTCTGAAACATCTGTGTATTTGACAAATATTGCATTTATTTCACTTGAGCTGTGGTAAAGTATGCAAACACAGCACAAGCATCACTACGGGAAGCCGCAGCCGATGTCAAACACACCTTATGGTTTGTGTAATGTCGAGAAGTACCGAGGAAGCCTCCGGAGCTGAAATTCAGATATGGGGTTTTTGTTTTCTGACACGCTCTGTAGACCAAACACAACAGATTGAGTCATCTGACCAATCAGATCAGAGTAGGCTCTCGGAAAGGTGGGGTTTAGAGAGACCGAATCCTTTACCGTTTCAGATACTGTGAGAAAAGAGGTGTATATTATGAGAAAATTAAAGTGTTTTTTTTTTTTTGCTCTTGGATGCATTTAAACCAATTGTTGGACAAACAAAAATAAGAACCTTTAAAATAGCTTTAAAAGGGCACTTTAAGGTGGGCGTGTCTGTTGTATGGTTATGGGATTAATATTGTGGATATTAATTATATAAAAAGGACACTACCATTCAAAAATTTGCGCTCATCAAAGAATAAAAAACCAAAAAAACAAACATTTTTTTTCAACAAATATTAACAAGCACAACTGCTACCACAAATAGCAGTGTTTTGACATTGGACTATTTGGATATTGATTACTTTTTCTGTCAGATAGGATGCCAGCAGTGCTTGAAGCATAAACTGTCATTTTACCCAGAAAATTGGCATAACGGTCTAAATCCATAATAAAGGTGCATCAGTCAGTGCCACGAGAAATGCAGCTTTAGTTTACGGTATTCAATGGTGGTCAAAATAAATGAGAAGTGTTGCAAGAAATGCAAATAGATCCGACCTTCCTAGGAAAAACTTCTAATATATCTATAGCCACGACTTATTCATTTAAACATTAAATCTTTCAGTGATCCCTTTGAATTTATTGTCCTAGATAAGTGTCGGCTGAAAGTACCAGACCAGTGTGATGTTCATCTTGTGTTCCGGTCTTCTATGATCTGACTTTGTGGTCATGTGTTTCAGAAGCTGTTGCAGAGCAGGGCAGTGGCCCTAATCGGAGCCCTGCCATCAGCCAAAATAGATCATCCTCTGAGAGTCCAGCAGACATGGAAGGAAAGACAATGAGACTGTCTGAATATTCAGCTCTCCCGGCACCCAGAGTCCCAGTACGGGTAAGAAATGGGTAGTGCTCAAGAATCACTTGTGTTTACTTTGACTAAAATAGGGTACTAAAATCAGGTACTCAAACTTATATAAATAAAAGACCCTCTGCGTATATATATATTTTTTTGTCTTCTAGAACACAGAGCTATCAAAGGACTGGTACAGAAACATGTTCAAACAAATTCACAAAGTCCCAGGTAAAGATGCTCGTTGAGAATTACATGCATTCAACACTATGCCCTCTTTTTGTGTGTATCGATTCCAAATCTGAATATGTCCAGGTCACATCTCAGTCATGTGTGTATTCATCTTTGTCAGTGTGTTTTGTCTTTCACCCACCTTATACTCAGAGCCTATCGAAGAAAATCCATATCGTCCCACCTACATATTTCCAGAGACCGATGACAGGCCACTGAGAGCCAGAGGTACCTTGGTTATAGTTATAATCAGATCTTTAATTAAACATTCCTCCATGCCACTCATTTCTGTCTTTTCTGTCATTTAGCAAAACCTTTTAACTCTTTGTCTGTGTTAGGTAATTTTATATCCAGTTCATGAAAACCAAATGAAATAGACATTCACTACCAATTAAAAGTTTGGGGCAAGTCTCTATGTTACAAAGGCTGCATTTATTTGATCAAAATAACTGTAGTATTTTAATATTTTATTTAAATACTGCATATTTAATATTTGATTGCAAAGCTGCTTTTTCAGCATCATTACTCCAGTCTTCAGTGTCACGTGATCCTACAGAAATTATTTTAATATGCTGATTTGCTGCTCAATAAACAGTTCTTATTAATATCAATGTTAAAAATGTGGTGTTTTTTTCTTTGATGGATTCTTTGATGACTGTTCAATAGAACAGAATTTATTTTAAATAGAAATCTTTTGTAACAATATAATGATGTCTTTACTGTCACCTTTGATCACTTTAATGCATCATCGCTGAAAAAAAGTATTGCGGGGTAGTTCGCTCCATTTTCTGTCAATTCTTTCACAAATCCCAATGTGCAGTAGATGTTGCTTTATATGTACACAGTGCCAACAAATTGATTGTCCTAAAGAGGCAATCATAACACTCAAGGTGAGCTGTGGTAATGGAGCTATTTCCAACACACCGAGAAGACCACACCACCATGTATTTAAAACTCATAAATTGATTACCGCCATTTTAAAAGCTTTCATACCTCTGTGATGTGTTCCATGGCTGTGCTTTTAGGGAACCTTTCTGCTGAATTATTAAAGCAGTCACAACACACCTAATGGGCTTTGTGTATCCATTGGATTCTTGAGAAAGCAAAGTTAGCAATGCCATAGGCTGGTCTGACTCTGTATTCAGCGTTTATTTGTTGCATAATCATCACTGAAATGCCTAATTTCTCTAGACTGTGGTTGTGAAAATGTCTCATTTGTACTGTCATTTACCAGCTAATAGAATATTCCAGATTCAGAAGAACACACTGCTGTGGTTATAGTGCCATCTACTGGTTGGATTAATCTGAGGAAATAAAGTGGCCTTGTCTTGGAGCTGCTGTTTAGTTGATAATGACTGCTATGTCACACTAATCCCTGTAATTTTCACCTACTATATATTATTAGATGTTTAGAATACCCCCAGTAGATGCTGCATTAGAGCACAGGCTACACTAAGTGGAGCACAATAAGAAAACTGGTAACAAACTACCATAGGAATACATTTGAAATTATATGCCATATGATTGCAATGATTGCAATAAAATGCAATAAATATGTTGTAAGTTCCATTGTTTTCTACAAGTTTCACAAAAAAATATGTCAGCTGTTTTGCTTCATCATTGATTATTATTAACTATTTACAATTTTTTTCTGACTCTTTCAGATGACAAACCGGCACATGGGGGTGAGGATGGTAAGTGTTTGTGTGTTAAAGGGATAGTTCACCCAAAAATGAAAATTCTGTCATCATTTACCCCCTCAAGTTGTTCCAAACCTGTATTAATTTCTTTCTTCAGCTGAACATACTGCTGAAGATATTTTGAAGAATATGGGTAACCAAACTGTTTATGGGTGACAATATGGGAAAAAGAAAACTATGGAAGTCAGTGGGACCTATCAACTGTTTAGTTCCCCATATTCTTCAAAATGTCTTTTGTGTTCAGCAGAAGAAAGAAATTCATACAGGTTTGGAACAGCTTAAAGGGATAGTTCACCCAAAAATGAAAATTGTATGTTTATCTGCTTGATGTTTATCTATTTGATGTGACTTTGTTTCTTCAGTAGAACACAAAAGAAGATTTTTAACTCCAACCGTTGCAGTCTGTCAGTCGTATAATGCATGTGAATGGTAACAAAATCTATGAGAGTTAAAAAAATCATGCACAGACAAATCCATATTAAACACTCCGGCTCGTGACGATACATTGATGTCTTAAGACACAAAACGATCGGTTTGTGCGAGAAACTGAACAGTATTTATATAACTTTTTACCTCTAATACACCACTATGTCCAACAGCCTTAAGCAAATAAACATCAAATGTTCATTTTTGGGTGAACAATCCTTTTAATATAGCTAAAAGATAAAAATGACATTATCTATTCTTATTTAAAGGAAAGCTGTGTTTCAGTTCTATTAGTGTCTGTTATTTGCATTTATTCTGAAGTACGGCCAGTCCCTCGCTCCAAGAGTGCAGTAGACATGGGGAGCCCGAGAGGACAGCTGCCTGTGCCTACACGCACATCTTCCCTAAAACCTCAGAGGTGAGCCATGACACTATGAAACAAATATTATGATTTATGGAGGAGATTCTAGCACATTTATTGACTGATGTTCTGAAACTTTCATATTAGAGTGTGAATTCTTGCACCATGCTAGTGTTGCTCAACATAGAGATGATGACATTTCTTCACAGGACCTCAATATGTGAAACACTGCATTTTAGCATTTGTCACGCTGCATAACATGCTTGTGTTGGCTTAGAGATGTTGCTGTTTGCTGCCAGAAAAATATGAGATTCAAAATATGAATTAAAACTGGATCAATATGGTTTTAGAATTTGGAAAACAAAACATTGACATTATAGTTGCAGTCTGTAACATTTTTTTGGTTAAAACTTAACTATCTCCTTACCTTAGCCCAATTGACAAAGGCAAGCTTGTAATAATGTGTTATAATTTGAGCGGTACTGGTAGCTTTCTGCGGGAGATTCGAGCATGTCTTTGCGTCATTATGTCGCGTCTGTATACATAAAGAAGGAGTCCGGCTAGTAGGCTATCACATGTGAGGATGCTGCAGGTGGCGGATCATTTATAGCCTTTTCTCACAGCAGCTAGAATAATTAAATTTATCATTTTGATGGTGGATTGTAATCAAAAAGATCCAAACTACAATCATCAGTGACAACTGGAGCTTCACCCGTAGTCAAAAACAAAAGATTAGACTGTACAGAAATTGAAATCTTTAGGTAACGATAATACACACTAAATACACGTAGTCACGCAAGGCTGATTTTGTTAATTTGAGAACATAGTATAACAATAATAATCATTTGCTTGGTTTAATGTGATATGAGCTAGTGATCGTTAGATTTACACTGTTGGCAGTGCAATTTATTGCAATGCCTTTTTTTCTCATTTGGTCAGAACAAAAGTGGCAGACATATTACTTATTCAGATGACATTTTCTGGTGAACATTCTTATTTTGATCAAACTTCCAAGACGTAGAATCTGTGATTCCGAAGTACAGTATCCACACCGGTGCGGTGAATGAATGACAGCCACACATACTCCTCAAAACATTAGATACGTCCACGCTGAGGAGCCGTGCCGATGCACAACCCACGTAAAGATGATAATTCCTCAAATAACTGCAATTGCAGGTTTCAAACAGAGATGGCGACAAAGGCAACACTTACGGACTGCAGCTTAAATGAATAAGAAATATTTAAGATTCTGCTTTATTTGTGAGTAACATTAGGAGCTACACAAATAGAGAAATACTGAAATGAATGTTAATTTTTCAATTACAATAATGTAATTTAATTAATATTAGTCAATGAATTAGTTATAGGTTACTGAATGTGTATGGGTAAACACTGTAGAATATTTCTCCAATACATCACTGTCTATTAAATGATTAAAGTGCTTTTATATGAGACGTATACCTTGTTTTTAAAACACAAGCTGCATAACACTTAACTAAAACTTGCCCTTGTTGGTTGCCATGGCGACTCCCCACCTCCCTTGCTGTATCACTCCATCTCTCCCCCCCATGCATCCCTGCAGGAATGAGTGGGAGCCCCCTGACAAGAAAGTAGACACCAGGAAGTACCGCGCCGAGCCCAAGAGCATATTTGAGTACGAGCCAGGAAAGTCTTCAGTGCTGAAGCTGGAGAGACCGGTATGATGCTCTTTATACATGCATGTTTTCTGAGTGCTGTTGCTTGGTGGAGGTGAAGATCTGTGCATGCCGTTTGATGCTGCAAGAGCTGGTTTCTGCCTCTTTCACTTTCACAAGGACAGCGCACTCACAGCTGTGACTCTTAGTACTCTTATTAAGTGACCTCGGTTGGTTGGTGACTTGTGCTGGTGACGTCTTCAATGTTGTGATATACTGTGCATAACATATATAACATGATCATAGTTTGTGTTCATAGCAGTGCACACACTACAGTAACGTTAAGTATAGACTATAGAAAGTAGGAGGACCTTTTACTCAGCTATAAAAAGATCATCAATAAGTGACACTTGCAGTGTCCAGACCCAGTTAAGAATAGAGACTCCTGCAGAGGATTGTATGTGTCTGCAGTCTGGTTATCTTCACGGAAGGTTTGTTACTATGACATTCAGTGATTCAATCTTTTTAGCATGACTCATTCTGGGAGCTGCTGGTATTACATAATGCCTTTCTGATGACATACCGCTGAAATAGGTTTATTGTAGAAGCCAAGCAAAGAACGTTGGATCCTCGTCAGTGAAACAACCGAAGCAGAGAAAGTGCAAGCTGCATTAGGTCTTTCATTTTCTCCTAATTGTTAGGGAAAGTAATTAAAATGGCTCTAGGTCAGGTCCCATTTAGGGCAGAAGATAATGTGCTGCCTGTGGTTTAGCTCTGCAGAAACAGTCCTTTATTTTTGTAAAATTTTGTGTGGTGGAATATTTCGATTTTTAAATATATACACTAATGTTCAAAAGTTTGGGGTCAGAAAGATTTTTTATGTTTTTGAAAGAAGTTTCTTATGCTCATGAAGGCTGCATTTATTTGATCACAAATACAGTAAAAACAGTAATGTTGTAAAATATAATTACAATTGATATTGTTTTCTAATTTAATATATTTTAAAATGTAATTTATTCCTGTGAGGACAAAGCTGAATTTTCAGTCTTCAGTGTCTCATGATCCTTTAGAAATCATTTTAATAAGCTGATCTGATGCTCAAGAAACATTTTTGATTATTATCAATATTGAAAAGAGTCAAGCTGCTTAATATTTTGATATGATGCATTAAATATGATCAGGATGAATAGAAAGTTCAAAAGGAATAAAGATTTCAATATAAATATTTTGGAACATCATGTCTTTATTGTCACGTTTGATCAATTTAATACATTCTTGCTGAATAAAATTATTAATTTCTTTAAAAATAATAGATTTATTTAAAAAAAAAAAAACTGACCCAAACTTTTGAATAGTAGTGTAATATGTTAAATATAGTGTAATTCATGTTATTGATATTAAAAACAATGTAGAAAATATTTAGTAGTATTTTATAAACAAACAACAATGCAAAAAGATTGATATTCATAGCAGAAGTGTGAAATTATGGATTTTGAGTATGTGTTTTTTCCTTGCTCGCTTGTTATACAATGTAAAAGATCTGACCTTAGATCGATCCTGTTCCGTCCTCATTACTTTGTCTTTATGAGATCTTTATTTCCTAATTCCTGTTCCTTTGATTGCTGAGGTCAACCAGACGTTCTTTCAATAAGTCATCAAGCTGGAAACAAATCCAATTCATTTTTTCTCTGCTGAGTCTGGAGCCTTTTTACTGTCTGAGATCATGACATTAAGAGAGAGTTCATGTAACATCATCATTCAGTCTCATTGTCTTTGTATTCTGAAACTTCCTCTTTCTCTTTCTCTTTGTCCTCCTTTCCTTGTTGCCATATTTCTGTAGACTCAGGACTTAAGTCCAGAAGATGTAGATTTAGAGAATGAGCCTTGGTATAGGTTCTTTTCTGAGATGGATTTTGGCAAAGCGGTAAGTTGGCAGTATATTAAAAAATGCATGCCATCCCTTTTTTTGTTCAGGACCCTAAATATTTTTTTTTTTGTGTCTGTCTATTAGAACCATTGTTACGCTACTTCCTTTCTGAACTGACCTTTCATATGTATGTTCCTGATCCAGCTCATTGAAGCTCAGTGCATAGCAATACTAAAGCAATACAGAAAGTAATAACATATATTATAGTGAGTGGAAGATTTCTTCTAAGTGTGCTTCAGAAGCCAGATCAGAGAGCGGTAGGTGATAAGAAGGTGCAGTCAAACATTGTAAGCACCACCTCTTGATTTCCCAGACGCTTCCTGATCATCTTCTGAAGCCTTGATCCACCTGAACGTTTTTTCACTACCTTTTCCATCTCATATTTGTTTTTTCTGACTAATTTGATTTGAATCTCAATATGTTATCTTTTGCACTGGGATTAACCATTTTACTCCGAAGCGTACCCCCACGAAAAAGATTCATAATCAAATTGCTAAGCAACCACTGAATGGATTAACACAAAATAGGCATCATTTTAAAGCTTAGAAACTCTGCTTTTTCATTTTTAATTTGATAAACTCTTAACGAGTGTTAAGTAGTCCCTCTAAACCGGAGTGTGTACGCCCACGGGCCACCTAGCTATGAAAAAATTAATAATCATATTTTTAAAAACTATTGCCTTGATCAACACAAAATAGATTTGAAATCTTTGAGTCTTAACTTCACAATGCATGTAGCCAGTTTGATTAACTTATAAGTAGTGCTGAGTTATTTGCTGATTAAAAAAAAAAAATAAAAATAAAAATTGTACTATGTACTGCATTGTGTCAAAAACATCATCAGATAGTCATGTCATGTCATTGGAAAGGTCTCGTGGAGTAGAATGCAGCAAGCATAATTGTTGTAGGCTTTGACAAAACTTGAGTGAGTTTTTGTACACAAAGCCCCGCATGAGTAAATAATATACGGATGCAGCATTTATGTCACGTTTTCATGAAACTTGCTCTCTTTTTCACTTCATGAAACGTGCTCCGATTGTGGAAAATTCTGTGGAAGATTCTCATGATTCAAATGAATCAACATAATCCATTGCGTCGATCACGAGATATTCCTCATGGAGGAACAGTTTTAAAAATGCCCATTAGGGGAGTGTCACTGGCAATAATAAGGCTACAATATGGCTACCTTGGTTCCAAATGCTGTAACCTTTAATTACTTTATGCTATCACCATAAAATTTGATCCAGCTCACATGTAGGGAACTATACCAAAACCCTTTACCTACCTTATTTCTTTCCTGAGTTATTGCATGTCAAATAAGAAAGATATGTAAAATTATAATTAAAATATATATATTTTTTGTCTTTTATCAGCAATTTCTCAGCATGAGAATGTCCAAATGTAATTAAAAACATTCTAAAAATGTAAAAACCTACCTTTTGACTTTCCTTGCTATAGTTTTGGAGTTATGAGTCTTTACTTTTGTGTGTCACTCAGAAAAACAACTCTAAAAATACTTTTAGGGCTTAAAGGGTTAAACAATAAATTGCAATCTGATTTGTAGTTGGGGTTTTTCTGACAAAAAAATTACATTGAGGATTCAGTCTCTATCTCGAGAAAGCGCTCATCTATTTTGAGAATCTGCTATTGAACAGGCAGCGATTCTAGGTGTTGGCTCAGATGACTTTGAGAAGGTTTTGGAAACGGACAACAAGCTGTGATGATGGAGCTAGTTTATTATAAAGACAACACTCAACACTGGCCAAACTGTTTCCTCTGTGTTTAACCCTGTTGCCTGTTTTGAGCAGCATTGCCTGGCAACATTGGCTGAAAAGTTGGCCTCTGCATCATCTGCTTATTGGTTGTCAGATTTGCTACATCCACCTTAACTAATGCAAAAGAGCATAACATCCTTCTGGAATCTATTCAGTCATGGTGATTACATTTTTGCAGCGTAAACTTTTTTGTCTGACCTTGACACGCACTTAAGTAAGTAAAGCACTGAAAAGTACCACTGGCGTCCCGTCACTTGGGTTCAGTGAGGGATAGGAAGGCCATCGCTATGCTATCAGTGGCACAGAGCCTGTGTAGCGTTGTCATCAACTCAACACCTGGGAGTAAATGGCACATTCGTTCACACTTATCTGCTTAGAGACACGTACCATGATACACCCCAAGGGTGATTGGGTTGTTTCACCTTTCTTTTTCGAAACTCACTGTGATTGTTTCTAAGGCTGGGTGACAGTAGTAACCATTTGTCAACAGTAGTAAAATTGTTAAATTTAAACTTTTATTCAGCAAGTGAAAGTAAAGACATTGTTACAAAAAACTCTATTTTAAATAAATGCTACTTTTGACCTTGTGATCCTAATAAAATGTGTAATGATTTCCACATAAATATTAAACTGATTTTCCACATTGATAGTAATAAGAAATATTTCTTAAAGGTGTGTGTGTAGTATTTTTGAAGATATATTGACAGAAATGCAATAGTTATATTATATTATGTATATTATATTATGTATATTATAGTTTTATTAGAAAACATAGTTATGTATATTATATACATAACTATGTTTTCAGTGGTGATTAAAGTCCTTACATAATGAACTGTTATATTTTTATTACCTTAGAATGAGGCATTTCTATCTCCATACACCGCGAGCCCCCTTACAGTTAAGTCACCATTTTGTGCCGCCACGTTTCTACAGTAGCCCTAAACTGACAAACTGCTCTACAGAGCTCTAGCTACTGTCTGCTGTCTCAGACGACATCTTTGTCCTGTGTCGGCCTTCGTAGCTTCTCTCTGTGCTTTGAAATGGAGGGGTGAGCTGCCACTAAAATTTACACAGTGCACATTTAAGTAGCAAATCAGCATATTAGAATGATTTCTGAAGGATCATGTGACACTGAAGACTGGAGTAACGATGCTGAACATTCAGCTTTGCCATCACAGGAATAGAAAAATCTGGTAGTGTATATATAGTATAGCATCAGATGTTGTAAAATATATAATATAGTATACTATCAGAGGTTATGACATTATATTGCAATTTCTCGCAAGACAAGAAGGGATCTATCTATGGTGAATATTCAATACATGACCCAGCCTACTCTTAATGCCCATGCATGCCTCTTGTATATGACAAGTCTTTAGAATTGGTACTTCTGACAGTGAAACCAAACCCTTGAGTCACAGAGTCACAGGCTGCATTCCTGATGGGTAGACTCATAAATCTGACCATCAACGTCATGGCACAAGTTGCTAGAAGGTTCCTGTCTCTTTCCAGATTTCCTTGTTTAGAGATGAAAGTGAGGTGTCACCTCCCTTGAGAGTGGGTGTCTCAGAGTCTGCTGATGCGGCCCAGTCTTGCTATGTTGATGAGGCAATGATAAAATACTCATGGAGTCCTAGTTTCATAAGCCATTATGAAATTCTAATTAGCTTAGTGAGATTCCCATAAAAAACTCAGATGTAAAGTCAAACAAAACACATTTCTAAAGCTATGTAAACACTCTTGCAAAAAGGGTTGAGATTAGTTTTGTTAGTATTAGAAATATTAAGAACAGTATCCATCATATATACCATCTTAAGTTCTGAGGCTGAGGTCACAAAAAGTTCCAGTAATAGACTTGTTGAGCTTGTTGACTCCTAGCTGGGAGCAACTTTAAGTACGAAGCTGCGCGTGTGTCTGTGTCTAAGTCTAAGTGGGTCGAAGGTTATTGGGGACTGCATGTGACCTGGCTTCCTCTGAGATTGACACGCCAAACTCTATGACAGTGACAAACACAGTCAGCCCGTCTCCTATACCCTGTGTATGGAATGAGACATATGTACTGTACCAGCAGTCCATATCCATTATGTGGTTGTTTCAATTAGGCACAACAATGTTCCTGTGTACAGTAGAAGCTGTTCTTTTTATCATAGCAGTTTATCAAAGAACAAAAGAAAAAGGTTGCATATAAAGTACTTTCATAAATGAACACATAAGCCCCATTTGTTCAAGTGGTTATGTTGCACAGCACCCTCACTCACATTGTATGCTATTTATATAATAGAAAAGTTGTAAATTTTCTTGAGTCATCTCCTGCACCTGTTAGGAAACTAGCACATGAAAATGAGCAAACATTATTAACACACTGTTCCACTGACTAGCCTTAACAATCAGGGGAAAGGTATTTACATCCTAGGAAATACTGTGGTAAACATCTCTTGATCTTTATTTTGGCCTCCTTAGGAAGAGAATTTAACAAACTGTGACTTCTCTTAAAGGGTATATTTCACCCAAAAATGACAATTTACTCACCCTTATGTCATTCAAAAAAAATTTTTTTGTGGACCTCAACATCTTCAGAATATTTTCATTTATGGGAAAACTGCCTTTTAAGGATGGATTCAGTCTAAATTCACCAAATGTAGTGTTGTATTTTCATATAGGCCTACATGCTTAAATTAGACCCTGCATACCCTGATGTGACAAATGGACATGTACCGGATGAGACAATGGCAAATTCTCAAGGAATACTGCCTCAGCATTATTACTTTTACGACTGAGATGTCATTAAAGTTAAACACCTTATATGAGAAATGCTATTTTGGTTGGCATTTCAAATAACGTAAGGCTTTGAAACAGTATCCTCTGTGACATACTGTGCACGTCACTTTCACCCACCGTCTCCTTGGGTCATGTCAAGAATGTCAAGTACCCAGCTTAAATCTCACTTACAACAGCCCTGACTTCACTTTGGTGGCTGTTTGAGTGTATTTCCTGTAAACTCAAGGGCCCTTTAGTCCTTCTCGCAGACAGATACAAAATCATCTTTTTAGTCTGTTTACACTGTTTTTTACACCATATACTAAAAACACTTTTTCCCCTGCTGTCAGATACAGTATATGAAACTTCCTGTACTTTATAATGCCAGCAACAGAGTTCTAACTTCATTGCATTATTTCACTTTCTTATCACCTCATCTTTACAGCTGCATCACACTAAGGTATTGTACTGGCTGTCTCAAGTATTTAGATTAAGATACGTGGCACTTCAGATAAGGCTTTCATGCATGCTTCCTGTTTGCTCATTCTGTGCCAAGTCTCGTGCGAAAGCCTCTTGGGATGCTATGCAGGCTGTTTTCTTGAGAGAAAAAAACGTGATGAAAGGGAAAAAAAATTGACAAAAATACTAGAGGTCGCTTTGCAGACGTAATAGCAGCTTATGTCACTGGGTGTTCCTCAGGAAACAAACTTCTAGAACATGACGCTGTATAAATAGAGTGATATTCTCACACAAAGCCTGTATTCATTCGCGAAGGTTATTCGTGATCCTCTTTACCCAGCAACCAATGGGATGAGCATGTTGCGGTCAGGAGTTGAACTTTTCTTCTGTCGGTCAGAAGAGGGGGCCTTGGGGTGCTGGCACGCATGTGGCGTACCTCTAAAGGGACAGCAGCAGGCTGGGATTGTGCAATCGTATTTGCAAACACCACTTGTGCTTTTTTTTCTTTGGAGGTGTGCTGTCATGCTATTTTTACCATCTGTGACGTGCACTTTGGGAAAAGCAACAGAAACAGCAGCCTAAAATTAAACTGCTCTAAACCATTCAAAATTCAGGGGGGGTACACGCCATCCCAGCGAATGGCTCTTCCTGATCTGCCGTCGGGAGTTGCTGCCCAGCAATAACAGCTACTCTCCTTGTTGATTCAATGCATGCAGTGCTGGGTATTTACATACAAATTGTAGTCCGTTGCTGATTACAAATTACATGATGAAAATTGGTACTTAGTAACGAAATCTATTGGATTACACATTTTATGTAATCTAATTTTACTACTTTTTTTGTTACTTTTAGGTTCATTTAGACCGTTTATCACATTGATTTTATTTAGTTTTTTGTGTACCACACTGATATAAAAATACAAAGAGAAAGAAAATATATTCTATTCTTTATTACCAACAACATTAAATGCATCAAATGTCAGGGGTTCCCAAACTGGGGTTGTGAAGGAACTGCAGCGGATAGCTAAATAATTAAATAATAAAAAATAATTACTTTTAAAATAAAAACAATACCAGAACTCTAGAAATACTTTTGTGTTTTCCTGCATAGTGAGAACATGTGAATGTGTTGTTAAAATGAAATATTACCTTAAAGTCTCAGGGGCAAGTAAATATTTTAGTTTTAAACAATGCATCAATAATATTAAATCATATAATCCTTTAAAAGCTAACTGTAATGTGATTTATAAGCATTTTAAAATGTAATCTAATTACAATGACTTAATTTTTGGAATCTGATTACATAATGCTGATTACATGTAATCGGTTACTACCCAGCACTGGACGCACATTATGTGAACTTTCTTTGACGTACTAATAATATCAGCCCTGTGATTTTGTACAGCATGTCCGATCCAACACTCATATTATTCGTAATATATGTGTGTAAATCTGTTTGTGTGTGCGTGTCTATGTCTGCCCATGTAATTTGGCCCACTTCCCGCACCAGCTGGTTAATTGTGTCCCTGTCTGGCCGGCCAGTAATGAGAGTGACTCAATAGAAGACAAAAGAAAGCCTCGGTGAGAGACAGCAGCTGATTGGTGGAAGCGCTGACAGCCCCCTCCCAAAATGGGCGCCCCTCACAGCCCCTGCTAATCCCACCCCTCGCTCCCAGTCGCTTGTTTTCCCCCCTAACTTGCATGCAGGCCAAAATACTTGCTTACTTCTCCACGCTACGCTTCGTCCAGAAGACCTAAGAGTTTCAGAGCTTTGGACACGGCAGACGTTCGCAAGCCTGACTGACTAATGCGCCTTCTCCCTTTCCAGCTGCCAGAGAGTCAAGCCTTTGGAGCTATCAATGACTTCTTTGTTTGGTTTGTTGCAGAGTGCCCCCTCTTTCAGCCCATTGGAAACATCTTCCGACCTACAGCAATAGTAAGTCCATGCTTCTTTTCTCCCCTCACAAACGTTCCTTTCCACCATTTTCTGAGGTCTTGTTGTATGTGGGTGTGTTAGTGTGTCTGTCTTGCTCTCCAGCCATCTATTCTCAGGCAGAGCTGTCACGGGGCTCTGGAGATATCCCTCGTTTCCTTTTTCTGTTTCCTGAACGACCATTTGCAATACAGGCTGTCCAGTGTAGGCGTTCGTATGATGTATATTTGTAAGCATGTGTGTGTGCGTTTGTGGAGGAGAGGCCACAGATAGTGTGATGATTTGTTTTCGTGCTGAAACTAGTGTCTGAAAATAAAGCCTGGATGTCTTTTTAAGAGAGATAAGGGACCTCTTACCTCCGCCTATTCAGTAAGCAGAAATCCCCCAAATCTTAATGCGCTGTTTGTGAAGCAAGCAGTGAAGTGTCATTTTTTTATTGACAACTTTCCCTGTGGCATCTACTGTATGTGATCATGCCTTCACAACACTGATGTAACAGTAATATTATGTCTTTATATTTGAAGAAATTTACATTTGAACAAAATATGTTAATTTATTCAATTGATTCATTTATTAAAATCTTACTTTTTTAAAATATAATTTACAAAGAAAGCATTTATTGACATAGCAGATACTTTTATCCAAAGCGACTAAATGAGGAATACAACAAGCGATTCATCTTAAGGAGGCAATACAATACAAAGTTTCAAACAATGTCCAGAACAGAATTTTTTTTTTATTATTATTTTGAAGCTTGAAGTTACAGAGTTCTCCAAATATTTTACTGTGTCTGTGGGTAGAACATTTCATTCAATATTTGCAGAAAAACATCTGAAGTATTATCTAAAGCATGCCCAACAAAAATTCAATCAATTTAATGTCATGTAAGCTCTTTTTAAAAGCATTCTTTAACATACCTGTGTGTTTAAACAGTAAATAAACATTTTCATTAGTTGAATCAGTTTAACATTTTTTCCGTGCTTCCTTTGCCAAAAATGTAACAGTAAAACATACAAATGAATGAATCTTTTGTGGTATTCACATTTCTCTTAAGAATCTGTGGCATCTTTTAGCCTAGCGGTCTTCACTTTGGTGTGAGGATCTTTTTGATGTTTGGATGTGGTGTTTATTGTGTTATCAAAAGCCACATGGTTTAGGTATAAACCAGGAGGCCAACTAGTGTTCAGCCAAAACACTAAACCAAAAATATGCTCTCATGACTTGAGGAATGTCTGAGAGACAAACCCTCTGTAAGTGTAACCCTGAGAGAAACATAGTTTTGCCTTATGGCTAACAGATCCTTGAAAAGGAGCTGAACAGCATGGAAATACTTCAGCTTTACTAATGGTCAGATAAATCTGGTAAGACCATCTCCGCTCCAGCAGTTGTCAGGCAGCTGCTCAGGTTCCTGAGTTTGGAGCCAGTGGCGCCTGGAATGACGTGTGCTCACCTCTTCTCACTTCTCCAGCGGAAAGCATCCCAGGCATCCCAAGGGGCATGTCATTCTTCATGGGGACTTTATTAGGTGTACAGTATAATGGAATAATTCATAAAGCTGGAGTCACAAGAACGGTGTATTGTACGCACACATCAATTCTGTTGAATAACTGGTATTTTATTGTATCCAACTATGAAAAAGTAGGAAAGTATGCTAGGGCCCGTAGGATTTTATTGGCATGTTGGCTAGTAACTGTTAATATGATTCTGTCTGAAAAGAGCTGCCGATGTATTGGACCATTGTCTGCGCATTTAAAATCCTTGTCATGGATAAATTCCCTCCCACATCACTTAGCACGTAGCCCATGTGAGTCTGTTGTGTCAACCCTGATGGAAAAAACGTATTATTTGGAGTCTCATTCTGATCAGGTTGGTCTGGTTTGGGGTTTTGGGCACTTGTAAGTTGGTCAGGGTGTGAGACTAGCTAGACCAATCTAAAATAACTAAGACCATCATGCATTTTTGTTTTTCAGCAGAGAATAGTCTGCTTAAAACATAGCATGGCCTTCCATGTTATTGCTTTATTGCATACAGCAAAGAGTCATATATTGATAAGTAAGCATGATATACTTTAATTTTCCCTATAACAACATAGACTACAGCTCATTATATGGGAAGACCTGACACAAGACAACTTATTAAAGGTGTGCTCCCCTAAAGAACTTCTTACTTTCCTGTAAGCACACACTATGGGTTTATATGACTAACTTCTACATGTGGAAAACTTCAAGCATGTTTTTTTAAAGGATGCCACACAGCACAGGCCTCTGAGGAATGTTCTGATAAGGGCCAGAGCAGCTGGTGCTGTCTCATCTATATCAAAGACCAAACACAGGCCGACTAAAAAAAGTTTTAAATTGTTTGGCAACATTACAAGTAAATTAAATATTCATAATTTTCCAAACATGTATTAATTCTTTTTTAAATTAGTAAAATAATGTAAATATGAATCACTTTAAAGCATATAATAATAACAATAATAATAAACTTTTTTTTTTTCAAATATTTCACAAGTATAGGCAGGCTTAGTTTGTGTGCTCAAATAAATCTTCAAATTACAGTGTTCAAAAGTAATCCATGGAAAAATATTTTCAATAGTCTATAGTATTTTTTATTTCAATAGTATAGTATTTTCTGTTTTCTATATCTGCTTTTAATAAAAATAAATGTATTTTCAGGTAAACATAACACTAGCATTCTGTTCAGACATGTCGCGTGAATATAATGATTTATGTAAGTCACAGCCTCATATCTCTATTTGTGCCCAGCTCAACCTGTAAAGCAGGCGACAGTGAAGCAGAGAAGGACAGCTTGTCTGCCAGCGGGCAGGCAGCTCCAGAATGTGATCGGCACATTTACAAGAGTGTCCTGGAGGGCGGCGACATCCCACTGCAGGGCCTGAGAGCGCTTAATAAGCGCCACCCCAGCACTTCTTCTAAAGGTAGGCTTCCAGTCCAGTTGAATTCAGTAAGTGCAATTCAGGTTTGAAATGATTTAATGATTTATATGATTAAAATCATGCTACATTATTGTAAAGGCGATCCATTTGTTGCCCGTTGAGCCCTCTTCATCAGCATTTTCCACATTCCTTCCTTCACAATACCACACAAATAACACAGCTCATTTGTCTTTCTGTGTTTCGTTAAAGCTGGCCATTTTTCACAGTTGACACATAACAGATGTCCGGTTTGACCTTTAGTCATTCACTCGACGCCGGCCTGTTAGACAGAATGGGCACATGAGGTTTGGCTCAGTTGGGTGTCCGACTGCTTTAGAAGTGGGCCATGGTGTGGACTGTGAGGAAAGGGGGTGGACGTAGAGATTAATAGGGGGATCTGATGGTGGACACTCACCCTGCAGAGAAGATAAACATGCAGCATGTTCAGGGGTGGTCAGGTATGAGGGGTCAGCTGTCAGTGTGAGGTCATGAATGGAATGCTGGTACATTTGACCCGGAGGATGGCCCACTTGGGTCAGCAGGGGGGAGGAAACCGGAACGAACAAGGGTTGAGGATGATGACTGTATCCGTTAATAGTTAACATGACCCACATGTTTAGACAGAGGCTTTGTTGACCACTGTGTGAAGATCTTTTTTTAACTCTTGTTTCTGTCTGCTTTGAATGTCCAAGACAACATGTTTTGCATGCAGAACATACAATGCAGTGTATCTTGTTATGACTTTATAAAGTTGTGTTTCTAAATGCACAATTTAGTATAAAGAAATCATTAAAGACAAAAATATGAATAAAGCACATTACAAAATTTTAAGCTGAGGTGTTAATCCAAATTATGTGAGTTTCCCTATTCCTCTCCTGCTTTTAAGTAATCATTAATATCTATATAATGTTCCTGCTCGATTTTTGGCAATATAATGTAAATATCTATTAACATTCTGCCTGTAATTCCTGTGGATAGCAGCTGGTAACTTCACAGCACACTAGAGGTTTCTTTGGTGAGAAATCCCAAGATTTGTGGAGCACTCAAGTAGTGCTTTCATAAGTTTATGACCACAATGGGAGTAAGTGCCTGTCTTGGAGTGGTTTGGGGAGTCTGTGATGGGTCAAAAAGAAAAGCATATCGGCACATTTGGACAAACCTTCACAATAGGTGAATTTGGTTGAACCAAGTCAAGTAAAGTAAATGCTACATTTTCAGTGCATATGTCCCTTTAAAACATAAACATAAAAGAGCAACTGAGCAGGTGACATGAATTACCATGGGAGTCACATGCATGTTGGAAGAGACGTTCCATTTGGCAGTTCAGTGGTATTTTGACTATACTAGCACTTATTTATTCATTTTAAACTCTGCTTACACAGGACTCATTGAATATTTTGGTTTTGTTTTGCCAGAAGTAAAATCTCTAGTTGTTAAATGATTTATTAATGACTTTAACGGTTTCCCAGAATTATATTTGTTTAGATTTTTTTAAACTTATTAGCAGTTTATTTTAAATTTTTCATTTGATTATTTCATTTATTTTATCTTATATATTTTTTTGATTATTTATATTTAATATTTTGTATTTTTATATTACCTGTTAAATTATGAAACTAGCAATTTAATGTGAATATTTAATTTCATGCTTCACTGAAATGGCGATTTAAAAACAAAATGTTGTACTTGTTAATTTACTTAATTTACTTGATGTACTGCCGTGAGAAATCTTTCTTACTCCAAAGTGCAAACCCCGGCCAGCAGCCGATTTTGTTGGCCCCATCCATCATGTAGTCTCATGTCAAGTTCAGACTTCATGCATTCAATTCAGTATTCAGAAAAATCGTGGATGGGCTATCAGAATGTGTTATCAATGCTACACTAAGGTTAAGATTAGGGTCGAGTGTTAAGGTGTTAGTATTTGTTACAACGTTGTGAAGGTAATCAGCACTGTGATTGACATGACCAATGGAATCTTTAGCATCGGCTACAGGATGAGGTTTGCACTTAACTAGTTTTGGGAAAAAATAACTGTCAAGATTTACACAGTTAAACAGTTGAACCTGCTTGAATGCTCTAGATAAAATGGACTGACTTAAGTTGGAATATTTATTTAGCAATTAATGTAACATTTGCCAGTTGTGTGATACTGTTGTGTTTGTGCTTGTTGCAAGTGTAATCTAATGCACTGTTTGTTCTGTTACCCTGCATGCCTGCCAGTGGATTATAAAGGTGGGAATGGCTGTATGATTTCACCCTGCTCTTCTGTAAATACTCACTCAGTTCTTGCCACTAATGCACTAGCTTCTCAATATAAAACTAAAAAGTCCTTGTCAGCCGCCAAAGCCTGCATCCCTCAAATCCTTCCCTCCAAGTTTAAGCCCAAACTATCGCCCTCTACCGATGAGAGCCTGGAAAGACGGACCGAGCCGACACAACAGCGGCCCAAAGCGCACAGCTGCGAGGATCTGCATCCGGAGGCCTGTGGCTCACAGAATGGAGATATGCAGGATGCCGATCACAGGTTAAATTCAGCTTACAAGGGCAATGGTTCAACTGAGAGCAGGAACCTTCATAAAAATGGACCTGTTGTGGGATCTGTGAGGAGCACAGCTGAGTTCTCTGCTCTGTATCGAAACATGCACAACATTCAGAGGCCGAGCTCCTTGGGCTCTAGCCCCCACGGTAGTGTCCGCTGCCTGGCTTCCTTTTTCGAGAAGCCGGGGGACGACATTACCCTGGAGAGGACTGAGATCCCCCGGGATGCTGTCACTTATCGGGTGATGGAGTTTGAGCGTATCATTCAGCGTTCGAACTGTGTGCCCACTCGCTCTGCCTCGATGCCCATTCTCCCTAGTAACCCAAGCCCTTGCCACAGCCCTGCGCCGGCCTGCTTTCTCCAGTCCGCTCTATCAGCTGAGACTCTAGTCATGCCAGAGCCTGCACATACTGAGGACTGTCCAACCATGAATACAGAAGCCCAAACACCCAAAGAGGAAGCTTTTGTGTCAGACGAATGCCTGAACACCTCAAGAATTGACTTACCTTTGGAAAATGAGGGCAAATCAGAGGAGAAAAACAGTTGCATTCAGGATGCTGCCAAAGAGACGCCCTCCAGCGGTACCTCAGAACCCACAGGTCACCATCACCACGATCACTTCCCCTTCCACACCAAACAAAGCAAGTGTAAAGGCACCTGCCCAGCTTCCTACACACGTTTCACCACAATCCTCAGGCACGAGCGGCAACAGGCCAACACCCTGCAGGAGAAGAAATGCGCTCCCCCAAGAAACCTGCTTCTGATGGGACCAGCCCCTTTCTCGTTACGGAGGTCCCTACACAGTCAACAGGCCAAAAAGACTTGTGCTCTCTCCGCCATGAAGCCCATGGCCGGAGACCTCTTCTCGGCCAGACCGAAGCCTGTGATTCCCCAACGCCTGTCCTCTTTGGAGGTGCTGGAGAGGCTCAGTAATGGAGAGAGCTCTCCCTGTGAGGGGTGCAACTCGGATGACCTCATGGATGTGGAGGGCTCAGAAGCCAGTAAAGATCACTCTGAAGGTGGCTATATTGAGAGTGTCATGAGTGTCAGATTGTCCACACTCATATTCAGGCATGACTATGTCTGTGATCACTCATCTTCCTCCAGCCTTTCTCTCCTGTTTGCTCTTCTGTCATCACAGAGTGACTTTACTTTTTCCATTTCTGTCGTGTGCACTGTGTGGCCGACTTTGTGTGGTTTGTAACCAGTTCAAGTGTGTTATTTCACTTTTTGTTATTCTCAGACTTCCACTTCAGCCATTTAGTATTATTTAATTTTTTTTCATTGCCTTTGTAATACATTGTCCAGAATTAGCCAGAAACTATGACCAGACATAAATATAAAAAAGAGCAGATTAAAGTCTGGGTAAAATGTACCACCCATAGAGTGCAACAGTGACTGACCCTTTCAGCTGCCTTGATTCTGGAATTGATGTTCCAAAGGGATTTCAAAGCATTCTTCAATCAACTATAAGCATTTTTATTTGTTTATTTTTAATGTTTAATTTTAAGCAAAAATGTATTTGAAATTCCTTAAGTTGTTTTGTGAGGGAATGATCTACACATTCAATGAAACATTGAGAATTATGTAATTGAATCATTAACAGTGATATAATATAAAACTATTGACTTACAGTCATATACATATATAATCAATTATATATAAGACAAGTTTATATACTGTATATAAACTAATTTATTCAATTATTCACCCTCATGTCGTTCCTTAACTTATATGACTTATGTGGAGTATAAAAGATGATTTTGAGAAATATGTTTTTTTTTTTGTTTTTTTGTCCATTAAATGGAAGTCATTGGTCACCACAACCATTGTTTGGTTACCAACACTTTTAAAAAGCTTTTGTGTTCCACAGAAGAAAGAGTCATATAGGTTTGGAATGACATGAGAGTGAGAAAATGTGACAGAAATTTGATTCCCTTAAATGTTCTCTATACTGTTACTTTTGTAAAATGACTGTTGCAATCTATTCTGTGGATCACAGCCAGATTCCATTAATCCATTATCGAGTATTACTACATACCAGAAGTTCTGTTTTCATCCTGCCATAGAATAATGATAAGAGTTGGAAACTGAGAGGAATTTTGGCTCAGGATTCACCCACTTATCATTAGCTTCTTGTCAGCTTGAGAAAATATTTCAGGTCAACGGATGCATTTTGTACATTAAACAGACATTTTATATTGTTTCATGCACATACAATTTGCATCAAATTGCAAAGCCTTTCACAGATTTGATCTGAAATTAAAAGACAAATTCCATATAGTGTAAACCTAATATGAGTTGGTTTTCACTCAAGGTTCAAGGCCAGTGCATTCAAATGGCTATTATTTTTTTTTTTTTTTTGTGTGTTTTTGTTTATTATTATGTTTGTCACTTAATTTTCTATTTTCAAATCTACATTATACATGTTACTCTAGACATTTTGAAAGGAATGTTGTGTATTTTTACCATACCTTTTCATAATGTTAAGTTTTGATGCATGCAACTTTTTATTTTGACTGACCATGGCTTATGCTTATCCTGCAGATTTCAAAAATACTTGCTTTATGCGTAAGCTATTGTAATGTTAAACTGTAAGATGTGTAAGCCATTGTATGTTCATGTAATTTTATTTTGTTAAATTTCATCTTTTGTTGTATCTGTGTTATCTCCAGAATGTCTATGTCATTCCCATTGACATGCTCTATAAATGGAAATTTCAGATATGAAGTGTTGTGCAATGCTTGAGCCAAGATTTGAATCATTGCACTTACTTGAATCACTGAATCTTGTGTTTTTTCAAACAGACTCCGATTCCTCACATCCATTAAGCCACGGAGATCATGGCGAGAACGCAGAGGAGGCTGTCCGGAAACGCTATGGAGATAAAGAGGTGCCATGTTTGTTTTGACATTTTCTTCACACTGCAAACAAATCATTTTCTTAATTGCTATGTTCATGTTGTTTTCCAGGAACAACATATAAACATCCTTAAAACAAGATAAAACGTACTTGAGAAGGAAAAATGATAATATGACTTGTTTTCAGAACGTATATCTTGAATTATGTTTAATTTTCTGCCCCACTGACAGTGGCATACATCTAACACAAAATTATTGAGGTTCATAAAACAATAAAACATATGAATTCAAATTTTAATTCAAAATATATTCTATGAAAGTCTTATTATTGATTTATTATTCTTATTATTAATGTTTGTTTAGATATTTTTACTGGAGAATAAGAAAAATTAAATGTGTGTGTGTGTGTGTATATATATATATATATATATATATATATATATATATATATATATATATGAATCTGGTCTGAGTATTTCACAATCTGCTCAGTTACTGGGATTTTCACGCACAACCATTTCTAGGGTTTACAAAGAATGGCGTGAAAAGGGAAAAACATCCAGTATGCGGCAGTCCTGTGGGCGAAAATGCCTTGTTAATGCTAGAGGTCAGAGGAGAATGGGCCGACTGATTCAAGCTGATAGAAGAGCAACTTTGACTGAAATAACCACTCGTTACAACCGAGGTATGCAGCAAAGCATTTGTGAAGCCACAACACGCACAACCTTGAGGCGGATGGACTACAACAGCAGAAGACCCCACCGGGTACCACTCATCTCCACTACAAATAGGAAAAAGAGGCTACAATTTGCACGAGCTCACCAAAATGGGACAGTTGAAGACTGGAAAAATGTTGCCTGGTCTGATGAGTCTCGATTTCTGTTGATACATTCAGATGGTAGAGTCAGAATTTGGCGTAAACAGAATGAGAACATGGAGCCATCATGCCTTGTTACCACTGTGCAGGCTGGTGGTGGTGGTGTAATGGTGTGGGGGATGTTTTCTTGGCACACTTTAGGCCCCTTAGTGCCAATTGGGCATCGTTTAAATGCCACGGCCTACCTGAGCATTGTCCATCCCTTTATGACCACCATGTACCCATTCTCTGATGGCTACTTCCAGCAGGATAATGCACCATGTCACAAAGCTCAAATCATTTCAAATTGGTTTCTTGAACATGACAATGAGTTCACTGTACTAAAATGGCCCCCACAGTCACCAGATCTCAACCCAATAGAGCATCTTTGGGATGTGGTGGAACGGGAGACCCCACAAATCTCCATCGACTGCAAGATGCTATCCTATCAATATGGGCCAACATTTCTAAAGAATGCTTTCAGCACCTTGTTGAATCAATGCCACGTAGAATTAAGGCAGTTCTGAAGGCGAAAGGGGGTCAAACACAGTATTAGTATGGTGTTCCTAATAATCCTTTAGGTGATATATATATATATATATATATATATATATATATATCCCCAATGTATTAACATTAGCAAAATACATTAACAAAATAGATAAATATTTATTCAGTTGTATATAATATATTCTATAATATATTTTATAATATATACATACAAGTGCTGATCTATGGATCCTCTGGTCATGGGTTGTTTAACAGACACATATGGTTGATTTTAAAGCATGTTTTATGGAGACTTATTTTGCTGCTGTATAATGTGGTAAATTTGTAATAGGCATAATGAGTGAATTAAAAGCCTGTTTTTTTTTTTTAAAGAAAATACTGGAAGAGCAGAGACGGTTAAAGCGAGAGCAGGAAGAGGCGGATACAGCCGCTCGGAGACACGCTGGGCTGGTTGTGACTCATCAGCAGTTCATTACTAATGACCGCTTCGGTGACCTGCTGGTCGTTAATGAGAAAGAGAAGAGAAAAACCATAGAGGTGACATATTTTCTCCCTTGTTATGCTTCAAACGATCTTGTTTGATGCTGACTGTCTTTTTATGCGACAAAGAGAGTTACTGCGATATAATGGATTGAGTACTGTAGAAATGATGCTAATGGCCTCTTATTGTCTGCAGAGAACTCCTGCTCTGGCACGATTTGACTTCAGAGCTGAAAGTTTAAAGTAAGTGTCACACAATTCAGTTCTAAGGATGTAAATATCAGCATGTCGACATGTAAATTAAAGAGTTCTACATTATATAAATCTAACCACATTTTGTTTCCCCTTCATCAGGGAACTACCATTTCAAAAGGGAGATATTGTATACATCTACCGGCAAGTTGATCAGAACTGGTTTGAGGGAGAGCATCATGGGAGAGTTGGGATTTTTCCACGCAGCTACGTTGAGGTACATTCTGTTTATCCTTTAGTATTACTTTTTTTTTTTTTTTTTTTTTTTTTTGTATCTAAAAGAGTTTTCAGGCGTACAGTAACCTGTCTTATTTCTGTTATTCTGTTTTTCCAGCTCTTGCCGCCAACAGAAAAGGCTCAGCCCCAAAAAAGTGCTCCGGTCCAGGTGTTGGAATATGGAGAGGCTATTGCTCGATTTAATTTCACCGGTGACACTGCTGTTGAAATGTCTTTCAGAAAGGTAATTCACACTGTTCCAGCAATTTAATGAAGCGTACGCTTTAGTACGCGAAAGAGATTTGAGAAATTTGTATTACCGTATGTGTTTTATTCTGGAAATATGAAACAGAAATATGGAGTAATCATTCAGTGTCCAGCAGCATATTTTATTTATGTATGACCTGAATGTGAAGCCAAACAATCTTAAAAAAGTGTGATGAAACAAGCCAAGTAGAAAGCTTTCAGAAGAGGGAAATAAAAAAATGACATTTTGGGCAGTTTGCCCAAAAGGTTTTTTTAACTGCATATAAAAAACATTTTTTTATCAGCCAGTTGAATAAAATATGCTAAAGACTGCACTGAATATAATTAATCAACAAAATGATTATAGCAGCAGACTTTGTTACATGTAAATTAATAATAAATTAGATTATGTGTATGTCAGAAAATGAAGAAAACTATTAAGTTCTTTTTAAAGACCCTGTGGTGAAAATCAAGTTTTTAATTATGTATATGATGTATATTATTATGTATGTATGACATTCTGAGTTGTTTCTAAGGATACTGATTTTTAGAAGGCAGACTGAGACATTACAACACATTATTAACATTAGCAACACATTATTAGCTGTTTGATAACGTAGTCAAGAAAAAGGCTAATCATATTAATTACCATTGTGTGTCCAATGTAGGTAAGAGCAATATACCATTGTGCAGCGTTTTTAGTGAAATTGACTGAGTGGATCTCTGAGCTGGTGTGAGTGAGTGGAGGCAGGGCTAATTTGCACATTCATATGTCCACCTATACTAAATGAAGCAAGGGTGTAGAGTTACATTCAAGCTATTTTAAGGCATAAATAAATAAAAAAAATTTATTCACAGGAAAAACATTTATATGTAATTTTGGTGATCAAAGATGAGTTTTAAGGGATAAAATTGACCACAGGGTGACTAAATAAATAAATATGTGTTTGTGTGTGTGTTTGTCTATGTTATGACTGCTTTTGTCTGCCTGTAGGGGGAGCGAATAACACTAATTCGCAGAGTAGATGAGAATTGGTATGAAGGCAAAGTTTCTGGCACTAACCGGCAGGGTATCTTCCCGGTCACCTACATAGAGGTGCACAAGAGACCCCGAGTGAAAAATGGAGTTGACTACCCTGATCCCCCTATCAGCCAGTCACCTCACCGAAGCACTAATGCCTCTCCACAGGTAAAGACCTGACAAAATCCATGGCCCATGGATAATTTTTATTCAACCTATGTGAATTGCTTTCATTTTCCCATTTGTTTTTTATTTATTGATTATTTCGTACAGTTGTTTTCACCATTTCACCTCTCCCTTTCCCCCTTCCTCTTTATTGTTTTCAATTATACCTCCTGACTCTGGCCTTGCCCTCCAAAAAGCCCATTCGTAATCGGCTCACCACCTCCCCTCTCCCTCTCCCCCGGTCTCCCCGCCGCTCCATCTCCCCCGAGGTCCATGCCATCTCCAACGAGTGGATTTCTCTCACTGTGGGTGTAGTCAGCAGCAGCCCCCCAGCTGCACCCACTCCACCCCTCCCCCCTCTGCCAAGCACTTCATACCGTTTGGGCGAATATCTGCCCCCTTCCATGTCAGCCAGTCCTGTGCCTCCCATCAGCGGCAGCCCCTACTGTATCTCCCCCATGGCTTCTCCCTCCACATCTCCTTTACCCCCGCCCTATCCACCCCGCCCCTGCTCGGCCACCCCGTTCCTCACCTTCACTCCACCTCAAGGCGAGGACTTCCTTCTTTCTCCACCATCTCCCCGCCTCTCCCGCAGCCTGAGTCCCTGTGGGGGTGCTGGGCTTGAGGGTTGGCTTACTCGGGGCAACAGGCTGGATCAGGAGTTTCAGGAAGGGGATGGGGCTGAAATAGACAGGGCTGGCAGTCGCCGCAAGGCTCCTTACAGCAGGAACAATAGCCCAGCAGAGGTATCTTCTGCATGGTGTGGTGTGTTTGTTCAAGGTGCCCATCATAAGGTGACTAAGCTCAAGGGAGATCACCGAGGCACAAGTTGTAGATCTAACAGGCTGCAATAGGGAACATTATTGGACTCATCTGGTTATGCTATTGAGTTATTAAATTCAATCACACTTTTATGGCTTTCACGCTGTTGAGAGAAACACAGTGAAAAAAGAAACCGCTGCATGAACCTCTAACATGACTAGCATGAAGCATGTCTGATACCAATCTAAAGATAACAGCGTATACTGACTTGACTACCGTGTCAAACTCAAATGGCACATTGAAATGAATTAAAATATAAGAGAGAAATCTAAAAATAACTGATTTATTAAGACAGTCAATGTAACATGATAATTTAGTACAATTAATTAAATAAAAAGAAGTTCAATTTGAATTTAATCGTGCCTCCTGAACCAAACATAAATTCGGTAATAAATGCTGTTATAACAGGTGTCAAACCTTGCCAAAGTACTCTTAGAAGGATGCATTGCTGTGGACTATAGGCCAGTGAAAGTATTATATTCATTGATAATAAAAGATATTATAATTTGACTTTTAAAGCCACTTTCTATAATGTCTATTTAATGATTTATTAGGAGGCTTTTGTTAGCAAATATTGATACGTGTGATTAAATGCGATTTATTTCATGTATGTAATTAATCAGACAAAAATATACATTGATTGACAGCCCTAATTTATATGAATAGTATTTGGTTAATTCTTTGTAACTGAAGAGTTCCAGTATTTTATCTGTGTACTTTAGTTATGTTTAAAGTACCATTCAAAAGTTTGGGGTCAGTAAGATTTAATTTTCTTTTTAAAGAAACACTTTTATTGAGCAAGGACACATTAAATTGATCAAAAAAGACTTATACATGGTTACAAAAAATTTCAAATACATTTTATTTTCTATAATTTCCTGAATTTTTTTGTCACAGATTGTACACCATCAGCACAGCTGTTTTTAACATTAATAATAATGATAAATATTTCTTGAGCACCAAATCTGAAGGATCATTTGACACTGAAGACTGGAGTAATGATGAATTGCTATGCTAAAGACTGTAGTGTTTCCACTAGAAGAAGCATCCCAGCATGATGTGACACTGTTTTAACGATTGTTTGAAGTTTTATAGGAAATGTGGAGACTGCTACTAACTCACTGTCTTATTCCAGTTCATTATGTGTTTGATGTACTGTAAGGTTGTACTGGCGTCCTCTGCACAGAGGAAAATAGAAATGGACTGATCAAATGCCAACCGTACTGTTGTTTGTGCATACTTATTTCAAACTTGAACAATAGCCCTCAAGGATGAACATGAACCGTTGTGCATTGACATGTTTTAAAAAGAGGCAGATGATTTCATTCATGTTCTTTTTTCCACAGCCATTAAGAAATGATGTAGAATATTACGGGCGATCTTCAAGAAGTCCTGTCATGCTGTTTGATATCCAAGACAACAACATGAATGCCAATTCATTTACGGTAAATGAATTTTCGTGACATTATAATTACTCTTAGATGCACATACTGCTCCATACATCTTTCTTGATGTCATTTGTAATCATTATGAATGGTGAATATGAGCAGTTTCATATTCTGTACTGATTATGAGACCCTTATGAGGCACATCACAGTCAATCATTAGACTCACCCCAATGTTTTATTTTATGTGATATCTAATCCTGAATCTCACTCACATAATCACATAATGCATGACATCTCTGTTCCCTGCAAGTAAATCTGTCCTATATGATTGTGGCGTATGTTTCACTCCTTCCACATGCACTCACTCTGTTGTCTCACTCTTCCATGCTTATCCTCTGGACACTACCATCCCTTCTGGCTTTCCTGGTATTAATGGACATTCCCTCCTTTCTGCCCTGTTACTATCTTGTCTAACCACACTGCCCCTTCCTCAAACTCAATTTTCCATCTGAATGACTGACCCTACTTCCTGGTTTGTGGCCACCTCTGTGCCGACCCTCTTCCACCAATAGGAGGCAGTGTGTAATGAGATCATGAATATTGCAGAGACCTCAGTGAGGTACTGCAGCACTTTGTCACGCCCTATAGACTCCGCCCACCGACTCCTGCCTCCTCCCAGTAAACACTCTCTCATCATTTCCCAGCAACCCCTGTCCCAGAGCAGCAGTCCTGAGCCTGGACGCATGAGCTGTGGGATGTAAGTATGATCTACCTCAGTGTATTTCTGTGTGGATGCACCTGTGCTTTTCACTGACCTGCACCTTAAAAAAGGGGAGGACATCCCATACATCACAGCACTATGAAACCATATACATAACGCTGAGTTTTCTATTTTAATATATTTATATATGTAATTTATTCCTGTGATGGCAAAGCTGAATTTTCAGCAGTCATCATTACTCATGTCTTCAGGATTTTTTCCCCAGATTTGCTGAATGGAAAGTTCAGCATCTATTTTAACTTTTGGACCCACTTTATATTAGGTGGCCTTAACTACTATGTACTAGTGTTGTCATGATACTGGAATTTCTAACTTCGATACGATATCTGGAAAAGTATCGATATTCGATACCATTTTCGATACCACGGGGGAAAACGCTGCATATACTGTCAAATAGATATTTTTTTTATATTATATCTTTTTTTTTTTTTTTCATCTATTAGGGCTGGGCGGTATATCGAGTTTGTACAATATACCGATATCTTTTTAGAAACGATATGGAATGAGGCAATACCGTTTATGTCGATATACAGTAGATTGATACGGAAATAGCGGAGCAACGTTACGCAGAATGAGCTGATGCAGGGAAAGTGCATGATGCAATTTGTCCTAAACATGACACATGCTTTATATTAAGGGCTTCAAAATAACTGGTAAGATATAGTTAACACGTATAGTTTAAAGCAGCTTGCCCTGTCAGATGCTCTGAGAGATTGGCTAACGTTACTTGTGCTGTTTAATGGGTTTGAGATGTGGTACTTTCCTCAGTGCATAACTTACATTTCAACCGGTATATTCTCCATCTGTAAATGTTAGAAAGTCATGCAAATATGTCCATTTGCTGTCCGAAGAGGACGAGCCTTCTGCAAGTGAATCCGCTAGCATTCAGGCTTCCGTGAATGAGCGCCGCCATGCGCCTTCGCGGCAAACTGACGGAGCGCAATACAATAGAAACGCAATAATTCTGACTAAAGTACATATTTCTAAATTATTTGTTGTTGGACAATAAATGTGCCATATGTGTAATTTTAAACCTACAAGTAAGTATATTTTTATGAAAGTGACCATTATAATGAGGTAATCAAATATTGGCTAATATGCTTTTGTTTTTATTTTCATTTTTAGTTTAGTGGATTTAAAAACAAAATTATTAATTTTGTTTTTAGATTGTAAATCCCCTTGTTGCACATAATATATTGCATAGCCTACATTACATTCACTGTATTTGTTTATAGCCTTCAATATCAACATTGTTTTTAGGACATCATTGGGCATTGGGATGTGAAACCAAAAAAAAAAAAAGTATTTATTTTAATAATAATGTTTTTATCCAAATATAAAAATACCGGGAAATATAGCGTGTATCGCCATTCAACCAAAAAATACCGAGATATGATTTTTTTGGTCATATCACCCAGCCCTACCATCTATTGAAAGTCTAGGCAATCAAAAATATGATAAATTATATGATAAAGCTTATACACGTTGATCAATTACCATTATAATTATCTCACAAATGTTTGCTAACTCAATGTATTTTTTACAATGGGGTCAAAATTACAATATAATTGTATAGCTTACACACAGCACAAGGAAGCTTGATTTCAAATGGTAAATTGAATTTAAAAAGACAAGTAAACAGTAATAAAATAAGAACAAATAAACAAATGACTAACAATAGCACAAATAAATACAATAGAATAAAGATACAAATGAAATAGGCTGCTTTATTTTTTTCAGGTAGGTCTAACGGTATTCAGGTAAGAAACTGAATTTAAAAAAACAAAGTAATCAAATATAGAATAACATTGGATAATCTTCATTGTAAAAAATTAAATACAGATGAATCCATTAAAGTTGTTTTTGACCATTAATAAGCTGGGAAAAGGAGCTCATTTTTGCACTTCTATGTCAGAGGCGGCTTTAATACTGTATGTATGTGCGCTAAATCTGCGGGGATGAGTAGAATTATGTGCAGTCCCACGCAAAATTCAGACTCGTCACAAACACTATTTAACCGGAGTGAATGAGAGGAGGTGGGTGCGTGTCAACTCGCTGTCGGTCGGAGAGGAGAGCAAAAAAGCGCGGCTGGTATCAGTGTATTTATACTGTAGAAAGGAGTATTGGTATCATTTCAGACTACACACATATCTATAAAGCTTTCATGTGGTAAACACAATAACTATTTCATGTTACTGTGGAGGGTGTCTGACTGCTGGCACACTGAAACCTACTAATCATGGTGCTCTGCCAGATGTGCAGTTTGTCATATATCATTGTGTCAGACAGACAAAACTGTGTGCAGTGCTTTTAATTTAAGACCATTAACTTTATTTCTATTTAAACTGAACTGATTTTTTTTTTTACATTTAGTCAATACAATGTGATTTGTGCAGTTGCTTCCTCTTCCATGTGTAATGATGTTTTGTGTTCTGCTGTAGATTTCAGGCTCTGTACAATTATATGCCTCAGAATGAGGATGAGCTGGAGCTACAGGAAGGAGACCTGGTCAACGTCATGGAGAAATGCGATGATGGCTGGTTTGTGGGTATGTGTTATTGATTCTCCATAAAGTCATCTCTCTCATTCTAAATCCATATAAACAAAACTACAGCGCTACTGAATCAGTCTGTTCTCAACTAGTGTTACAGACCTTTGTTGTGCTTATGCATGTATTGGTTTCTCTGTGCAGGTACATCTAAGAGGACGAAACAGTTCGGCACGTTCCCAGGAAATTATGTGAAAGCTGTTAATTTGTGACATGATACTATTAAAGAAGAGATGGTTTGTATGAAGAGATACTAGCACTATGCTTAAGCAGCCTGATCTGTTTGGGACACTCTACCTGTTGACTTCAAATGAAGACTTTTCTTCCCCTCCAAAATTAGGTCTTTCCCAGATGAATGTCCAGGTATGTGATCAGTAAGGTGTGCGGCATGTTAGTGAAGAAGAACATGCAGTTCAACTGTACTACAGTGGCAGCATTTGTTGAATCACTGAAGGATTTAAAGGAAGAATGATGGTCTTTACCCTTTTTTTTTTTTTCACTTTGTTTTTGAAAATGCTAAAAGCCATTAATATAAAATATCAGACGGGGAAAAGGTGTTTAAGTTTACAGCCGCTAATTGTACTGAAGTACAGCGCAAAATACTTTAACTTCATCACATACCTGACATTACTGAAAACCATGAAATTCTACGATTTATTTTTGCTATAAATGTTTGATGGGCTTTCAGTGTGACGTAAGAGACGGCAGTTTATTGAAAGCACCAGAAGGTGTCTGTTTTAAAGGTTACAGGTCAGGTTACAGGTTTAGCCAATTTAAAAAGTGTTTATATTACCAGTTACACTCCCATTACGTTTAAAAGAAATGCTGATTTATGGAGCACTCTTATAAAGAGTATGATTTCAGTTTCTATTCCAATGAGGGCTTAAAGAATGAGACAGCAACATTAGTATTTGCAAAGCCATTTGTAGACATCAAAATGATGTAAATGTTGAGGTTAGTGTTAGTCATGTTAGGGAGGATAACTTCACAGCACTTACTGTACTCTCAGATTTTTTACATTTTACAATAAGCTCTCATTTGTTAACATTAGTTAATGCATTAGTTAACATTAACTAACTATGAGCAATGTATTTTTTCAGTATTTATTAATGTTCACATTGCATTAACTAATGTTAACAGATAAAACTTACGGTTTTAATGATGCATTAGTAAATGTAGACATGAAGTATTGTTTATGTTAACAAATGAAACCTTATTGTAAAGTGTTAGTAAAATTTCTGTTCATAAAATTACGATTGAGTGACCAACTCAAGAAACTCCAGATCTAACAAAGCTTTTTAACTGGTAGCGAAAAAGAAACAAGCTTTGTTTGAACGCTACGTAGTGAGGCAAAGGGCTACAGCTAAACACCACTAAACAGATCCGAACATATTTTGATGCTTTGACTCAAAATGTACTATTTATTTGCTTGAGTGATGCATATTTTTCTCTTTCAGTCATCCATTTTTGAATTGGTTGTTCTGAAGAGTGTATTATGAGTCTGGGGCGCAGTATTTACCTCCATTAACATGAGCCTCGATAACATCTTAACCCAGGTACCATTTGACAGTGACATTTACGTAGTGTTATGACTGCTAATATAGTTGAGTGTTGGGAATCAACGATCCATGTATAAGATTGCCGTACCTCATTTTCAAAGTGCCATTCACAGTAGAGGATGCTACACGTGGACCGTTGTGTTCATTTCATTCGGTAGTTTCCTTTGATTAGCTTGTGGTCTTCCTTAACTGAATGTAGTTCACATCCACTCCAGGTTGTAGACTAGCTTTTGCTTCCGTTTAAGAAGTAGAACTGCAAATTTGAAGATATATAGTTGAATTTCTTCTTTTGATGAAATTGCGTCCCCTTTAGTTTTATACGGTCCATTCCATATAATGCCAGAGAACGTGCTGCTAGAGAGCATGAGGGTCGTCTCGTCTGCGACTCGCTTTACCAGCCTTCCGTCCTGTTCAAAACAAGAATTAGGAAAAGATCATTTGGACAGAAATTAGTTATTAAAAGTATCTAGAGGACATATTTTTCATTTTTTAAACCAGTGCTAAAACTTTTGTCAAGAGTAATCACATATAAGATCGACGAAGAATTAAAATAGATGCGATCTCTATATGGAATATGAACTTGAAAATATGTGTTCTGGCCTTTTGAACCGTTATAAGATAGCGTAGCATATCTGAATGTAGTGCTCTGAGAAACTTTTAACTTGGATGTGAACAGTTGAAATTCAAGGTTTTCCTATTCTGTCAGAGTTGTAAATATGTAAAGTATAAATGAATGAAAGTGATTGACGTTACAGCAACCTCTATAAATATTACAGTTTATATTAAATGAAGAATATTAGGAAAGCACAGAGATTTGCGTAACACGGGCCGTCTCATATGAATGAACGAGTGATTCTGACACTGTGTTGGGATTGAAATGCCTTTCTGTTTCATGGCTTCATTGAACTGTGCCTCATTTTATTATTATTATTAATTTGCCTTGTGGTAAACATGTTACTTTTTAAGGATGTTTAAAGAGTACCATTTTGGCCCAAGTGTGTCACATGAGACAATTACTGAGTTCTTTACCGCAATCACATGAGTTATCGAAGAGTGTGAGATGACACCTGAAATATTTAATGTTTAATTATTACTTTGTGGTCTGTATGCAGAGGCGAATTTTGCATTTTTTGGTTTGTTTTTGTTTATTTGCAGTGCTGTTACAATTACAATGAATTTAAAACACTATTTACTGCTGTGATTGCCTCATTATGCAATATTTAATAAACAATATTACAGCTTTTTACTGACCCTGTTTGTTTATTGTCATGATGTGCACTGCCTGTGCAAATGCCACCCGTTGATCTTTTGATGTGTACACTGTTATTTATTAATGAAATAACAGTGAGATATTTCAGTTATACCTAACCCTATATCTTCTCATCAGTTCAAAACAATATAGGTAACACTTTACAATGGTTTAACTTACATGGTGTAACTAAAAATTAGCAATACATTTGTTACAGTATTTATTAATCTTTGTCAATGTTAGTTAATAAAAGTACAACGGTGCATTGTAAGTTCAATGTTAGCTCAAGTCCACTAAATAATATTAACTGATACAACTTTTGATTTGAAAGCGCCCCTATTATGATATTTTACATGCTTTTTTCCTCAGTTAAAAAAAAAAAAAAAAAAAAATCGTGTCCACATGAAAACGCAAAAACACGCTATGAAGCGTTTGTCAAGAGCATGCCAAACCAACAGGTGGCAATATAACCCTAACCGTGAAGCCATGTTGGCCAATCAGAAGCTTGGAAAAAAGGTTATTGCCGGTTCTGTTTTTTACGCAACAAGCCAAAATCTGTTTCACTGTCCACACGACAACACTGCAACCGGAGTTTCTAAAAAACTTCACCCTGCCAGGAGTTTTCAAAAAAGGTTTGGTTTCAGTGTCCGGATAATGCGTTTGTGTGTGGACGAACAGCCAAACCGCAAAGAAAAAGCTGCGGTTTTGAAAATACCCGTGTTCGTGTGGACAGGGCCTAAGTCCCTCCTTTCCACGAGCCTGCTCTGCTCTGATTGGCCAGGTGGCCCAGTCTGTTGTGATTGGTCTACCGCGTGTCTCGGAAGCTAAACGGCCATTACCATAACTGTGCTTCAGCTCCATCCGGAGGCTTTCTAAAGCTCAGCGATAAAGACAGTAACAATGATGTTGATTTTACCATATCAATCCGAGCACGTTGGAACATTGGAAGAACTAGTTATTCAACCCGAACCTCCATCGCAAGGACGACTTGAGCAGGACGTTTCTCAGTTATGCTACCCAAGTTTGAGGTACATTATGAGATGTTGCAACTGTAATTCCTCACCATCAGCATTAACAAGAGTATGTTCATCAACAAACCGATGTGTATATTTCTAATTTATTGCGGTGCACATGTGGGAACTGTATCAAAAACGATGCATACGTTAGCCAAGCACTAATGTGAAATGACTGATGTAACAAACGTTTGTAAAACAAATCTTGCTCCATCCTTTATCTTTACTCAAAGAAGAACAACAGACAATCTGCATTAATATATACAGTCTTAGGTAATAGTGGCACACAGCTGATTTGCAGTAGTATCAGTAAGACAGTAATAACGCAAGTTACCCTGAAAAGTACACAATATAAAACACAAAAACGCATTTTGAACATGCGGTAGAAAATATATACATCAATAATTAGTCATACTTACAAGCTGTGATTCTGAGGAGCAAGATGGCCCAAATACACTGGTACTGACCCATCTTTCAAGAGGAAGCATTTTGCGAACAACATAGGCGGGCATTATACGAATGTGTTTTCTAATGACGTAGAACCGTCATGCAGAGGGATTCGAAATACAAACGACTCCTATAGATGGTTCAGAGTCGATTCTTTCTTTTGGGAGAGAATAACTTTATTTACCGTGCACTTTCGACTTCGCAGAACGTTTACATTCACAGCCATATATTACACACTGCATGAAAGGGAATATTTGAAAAACCATAGGGGCACTTTAATAATGTATTAGTAAAAGTTGAAATTCTAAGTTTCATAAATGCTTAAATAGAAGTATATAAGTATTACATAGGCCTAAGCATTTTTTTTTATTTTTTTTTTTTTATCGTTAGTTCATGTTAACTACTACCGTTAACAAATGGGACCTTAAAGTGTTGTCACAGTATCTAGCAATTTTACTTAACCAGGTCAATATCACAACGTTTCTTAGAATGTATGTGAACGTTTTTCCAAAATAATAACAATTAAAAAAAAATAAAATAAAAAAAAACTTTTCCATCGATTTCTAAAACCGGCTGTAGAAATATATGCACAGCCCACAGACTAACCTGCTCCACGCCACCTAATTATACATCTATTGTAACACCACGTATTACCACCGAGGGGCAGCACAGATACGGGAATATACTTTTTCCACAGTTAAAATGCACAGCAGTGCAAAAACAACCTCATCTGACAACCTGTCATATAGTGAAAACATTCTAATGAGAAACACAACAACACCGTCAAAAACCAATAATGCATTAGCCTACCAATTACACAATAAGGTGCAATTTCATCCAAATAAACCATAAACACGAGGGAAGTGCTACAGTAAAAGCACCTTCAGTCTGAGATGTACAATTATAGGTCTGCTTGAAAAAGTAAATTGAGTCGAGGGAAAAAAACACTCAGTAGGACGCTGATTATATGACACTGAAACAGCAACTCATTTTTTTTCAAACAACAGGCGGTAAATTCTGTTTGTCTAATTTGTCATTTCACTCCAATAGTGTTTCTATTGTTTGTTAACGAAATATTCTGTTGAAACAGTAGGAGGCAACCTGTATATATCTGTATATGTATAAACTAGCGAAATGTTACTAAATTAAGCTAAATGTTTAAAAGTAACTAACAACATGGCGACTTCTCTGTGGTGTTTTATTCTGTACATGCATATCAGGGGCGATTCTAGGATGTTCATTTTAAGGGGGCTCAGCCCCCAGTGAGGGTATGAAAAAAAAAAGGTAATACTTTAGTTTAGGGTCCAATTCTCACTATTAACTATTTGCTTAGCATGCATATAGGAAATATGCTGCTTATTATTAGGCCTACTTATAAAGCAAATATTAATACCTTATTCTGCATGACCATATTGTACATACCCAGGTATGTAGGCATGGCAGGGTTTTATAATCACTGAGATCCCAAATGTGAGGTAGGCTAGTTAGGGAGTTCGGGGGTATGCTCCTCCAAGAACATTTTGATTTCTATATTATGTGCATTTTAAGATGTTCTGAAGGCCAAACAATAGCTTGAAAACCATGTCAGTGGGCAGTCGATTATTAGTCTTTCTTCTCATCTCCACATATCTTACTCTGTCTCTTCCCCTCCTAAAGCTGAGCTTTGACTGATATAATTTTTCCATTTTCGTCAGTGAAGAAAGTAAACATATGGTTAATTGATATGTATATGTTTTATTAATTATTTTCGTAGACACGTTAATTTACTGAAGGCTACCAGGAAAGCTAAGTAAGTTTATTAAATTAATTCACAATATGCACAGATTCATTATCTTATGCCCAGTAGCTACAGTATGGCTTAAAAAATATATTTACTGAAGACTGCAAATGGAATTATATTAATTTACAATATGTACACATCATTATTATTATACATTATTAACCTTATGCCTAATCTGATGAAAACGGCTTTGTTAATATTTCTTGTTTGTTTATTAGCCTACATTATGAATCACATTACATAGGCCAATTTTCAATTAAAAATGGCGAAATTAGACAAAAGTTTAATTTGTCTGAATATCTTTGTAATTTGTTTAACATTTCTGACTTAAAGAAGCTGTCAAATATGAAATGTTTAGTTTAGCTACTTACATCGCACTTGCCGTGAGTCGCGCTGCTAAAGTTCGCGCTCAGCCTCAGCAGCCTCTGTGTGACCATAAAGCCCGCCTACTCTGATTTGATTGGTTTTCTCAATTATTTTGACATTGACGAGCGGTGACAGACCAATGAGGCTCAGATGAACGCACACACCTCTGCTTCTGACGCGCTGATTAACAGACAAGACGGGACGAGGCCGAAGCCTCCCGCCAGTTTCATGTTTTAAAGGGGAGTTAATTACATCTTTTTTAAGGGGGCTGGGCAGAAGTTCAGGGCCTGAAGCTCCCCTTAAAAGGGCCCAGTTTATTAAAAACATAATAATAAAATAGTTAAATAAATAATGTAATACAAAAGATCAAATCTATTTTAGGCTGCTACAGCTTAATCAAGTCTCAAGTTAACAGTCTCGGCGTCATGGGAAAATGTTGCCTTAAGTTTTAACAAGGAATCCCAAATAGCTAGGCTACTGACCTACTTCAGCTCCGATGGAGTAAGAATTGTTCATTTAAACCTCGGAGGGGTTGCTCTCTGCATAATGTTTATCTTTTTTCAGTTGAGGAAGCACACTTTTGTTTCATGGTGCTGGGTAGATGTTGTAATGTGGCTCTCCATACTTTGCGCGATGCTTTGATCTAACAGCACTGCGCTGATCAAATACAGTGAAAGCATCCATGCTAATAATCTTTACTTAATTATTTATTTTTTTCTTTTGTAGTCTGAATGATTGATCAAACATGTCAAAATGTTAATTGGTGTAGAGGTGCTGCGCTCAGCGGGGGTTCGGGAATCACTATGGAGTAATCAGTTCCCTCTACGATAAAAAGAGGAGAGAAACTTTTGTCTTTTTGGAAAGGCAGAAAACTGAGATTCCTCCATGCCTTTGCTCTGTTACAATGGGTTTTACTGTTTTATAATGCAGAAGAACTACAGCAATAGGCTACATTATATTTTGGGATAGCCTACATAAATCTGGGAAGATTTGTACTCTGTATAGCATCAGTATTACGTCTTTATATGCAGTAGACAGCCAGACCTTAATTCGAAACCAAATGTAATAAAAAATAAATGAGAGAAGGGCAACTGAGGAGACACTAACTAGGAGCAGTTGCCAAAATCTTTCTAATTTTATTACTCATGCATCAATTCCCATGGTTGGAATAATTTAACAGCTTTCCCTCATTTCCATTTCATAATGTCATCGCTACTTTATCCAGAAACAATAGAGAAGCAAACAAAAATCCAAGGATATTTTTTCACAAATGTAATGGGAACATGGTGATCTTTTTAAAATAAACATAAATATAATCTTTTTATTTTCAAGATCCACCAATTACCCAGCACATAAAAATCTGAAATGAAGATACTGAAGGGGTAATATTCATATTTAATAAAGAAGAACAGCCCAATCAACATTAAATTAACCCTTAAATGCATGAATGTTTCTCCAGTCATTACATATTTGGGTCTTTAGTGACCCGGATCTATATCTAACAAGGATGGATCTCAACCTGTCGAGATAATATAAAACTCCTGATATTAGAGTAACAATTACAGAAAAATGACTACCTTGTAGAGCTTGGAAGGGTTCAGTTTGAGCAAGGGGGGAATGGCCTATATGCTAAATATCACATAGCTGGTGTTGCTTCAACCCGCGGACATGAAAAACAGCCCGCGGCAATGGGGTTAAAGTATAGCCCACTTCCGCGGGGAAACCGCGGACTTGGCAACACTCACTATGAGTGAAACGTCACTTCATCATTGTGTCTCAGACAGTGCCTCCTTGTGGAATAAATGTGAATTGCACTTATTCAGTCATCAAAGATTTAATTGTTGTGCAGAAAAAATATACTTACACTGTTACACCGCTCGGGTCGTTAGTGACCCTATACAATCTTTACAAAAATGAATGGGAAAACAGGCATTTTTTATAATTATTTCTTGTTATATTGTTCATAATGAATTGATTGAGGAATACTAATAAGGTTGATATCTAACTTTAAAAAATGAGTGAGGATGAGTATGGTGAATGACGTCCCAGGTCACTAAAGACCCGAGGTATGCATTTAAGGGTTAACCAAATACAGCTATGTTAGGGGTATTGCATTACAAGTAATGTAAGTTACTTTTTTTTTTTTTTTTTTTTTACTTTTTACAGATTACTTTTTCAAGTAATGAGTAGTAACACATTACTTTTACATTTACAACAAAATATATGAGTTAATTTTTCGAATATTTCTTAAATGTTAAGTGTGCAATGACTAAATAGTACTAAAATGTAAAATGTTTTGTAATCTGTTTAACATCGAACTATATGTCAATAGTCAAAGATAACTTTTTTAGTATACGTTTTAGGAGTATTTGTTTCCTTCTGGATGTGAAAAGAGCTGATGCAAAGTAACTTTTAGGTTTCTATAAAGGATAAATGAAATTAAACAGGACAAACTGATTGAAGCTAACAATACAAACTAGCTGAAAGTCTCAAGAAATTCAAAATATATTATTAAATTTTTAAATCATTTCAGCATCTCTGTAAATCCTTCTTTTGGATTCAACCCGTAGTGCAGGACATCCTCTTTAATGGAGGCCCAAGCCATGCGTGGTGTGGTGAAGGTGGCGGCCCAGTCCCCCGTTGAGGACAGAACAATGGCGCCTCCATATCCCTTCACTCTCTCGCCCATGTACTGGAGTGAGGCGACGGCGGCGGCTGTGGCTGATTTCCCTGCGTTACACAAAGACAACACTCAAGTATGTGACAGTATCAGCAAAGTAAGCAGCACAAGTTTATCTAGCTGGAATCAGCTGACCATTTATTTTTTCACTTTACTTCCACAGAAGCATGTTGTTGTACAATGTGAACTGCATTAATAGGATGGTAGGAATCTGGTAACACCTGCTACAATCATACACAATGTATTATTGGCCATCCTTGTAATGTTTGACTATATTCTCTGACACTTACACTACCATTCTAAAGTTTGGGGTAGAAACAAGATTTCAATCAGAAACAACATTATTTTTCTTACTCCATTACTGGCAGATAATTTAGCTTGTTTTAAGCAAAAACTCACTTAATTTTTATTTTATTTTTCCAGAAAACAAGACAAAATATGTGAATGTGATTTTACTTATCTAAATATTGTAATAATATTTCACAATATTACTGTTTTTACTATATTATTGATCAAATAAATGTAGCATTGGTAAGCAAACGAGACTTCTTTCAAAAACATAAAAACCCCAAACTTTTAAAAGGTACTGTTAAACATGTAGTGTACAACATATTGCTCTTATTTTACTGGTATTTTCCAGAAGAACAGGAAAAAACAAAATCAAGAGCATTTGATCTCTGTGTGCCGTATGATGAAACACTGCACCCACAGTGTATGTGTCCTTGGTGACCCTGTCCAGGTCACACTGTGAACGAAATGTGTTGCTTTCATGGTTTGCTCATTCCATCAGTCTTAGTGTTGCAACTATGCAGTAAAAAACGTCTAACATAAAAAGCATCAGTATATGGGGATTCATGGGCTTCTAGCCACCTATTCAAGCTTTTATACTCACTATATTTATTAATATTGAGGTGGTAATGAGTGCTAATGTACCAGTAATTTATTCTAACTTGCACTGATATTTAAAAAAATATATAAATGGAAAAAAAAAAAAATTCTAAATAAATTAGTCGACCTCAATCAAATACAGAAATTTTGGACAAGTCCAGATCCTAATGGCAAGCCTAATAATTGATAAAATAATAAATGATATATATATAAACAGAGTGCCTGTACTTGCAGTATCATTACCGTAGAATGCTGAAGCGAACAATAGCCTGCTGACCCCTTCACACACTTTCCACAGACAAACACACACCTCATTATCATCTGCCTACTGTGGCAGCGCATCTGATCCTTCCTGTCTCGCTCTCACACACACACACACACACACACACACACACACACACACACACACACACACACACACACACACACACACACACACACACACCAATTAAAATGAGTGGCAACAGCAGCATCCAGTTTTTGTGTGGTTTGACATTCATTCTGCTTGGTTATATAAAATCTGATAATAATAGCAACATGTGGGTGAGGGTAAAGAGGTAGAGATGATCGAGACCTTGTAAGACAAAACAATATGAACAAATTGCATTACAGAAAAAAGGGAATGACATATAGCAGGGGTAAAACAAATGGTTTATGATCATTTTCCATTCAAAATATACAAGTAAAAAATATTGAAAATTAATACTTATTTAGCCATCGTTGTATAATGATATTTTTATGTAATTTTATGTAATAATAAGTTATATTGATTAACCTGGCATCTGACTGCACCACATAAGACAATGTGACAATACACTCCATCTACACCTATTTTAATTTTAATAGCTATAATTATTTTACAATTGTTTTGCACACAGATTCTATGACCTCTGTCTTGATAAGGTATAATTATACTGTAAATACGATTATTTAAAGTATAAATAGTCAAAAATAGACAAAAGCGAAGAATACAAATGCTGACATACTGTACTTGTAAAGAAACAGTGACTAGTTACAAGACCTTAAATATACACAATCCCTTATTCATTCATATAAATATTAACCTTAAATTGGTAGAAAACAGACACGCTAGCACCTATGTAAAAAAATTAATTATACAATACTGTTCAAAAGTTTGAGGCCTGTAAGATTTGTTCATGTTTTTGAAATAAGTCTCTTATGCACACCAAGACTACCTTTTATTTGGAAAAAACAGTAAAACAGTAATATTAATATAAATTTTAAATTGTAATGTATTCCAGTGATAGCAAAGCTGAATTTTCAGCATCATTACTCCATTCTTCAGTCACATGATAATTCATTAATGATCATAATACGCTAATTTAGTGCTCTTTTTGTAACATTATACATCCTTACTGACACTTTTCATTGTAATTCATTCTCACTGAATAAAAGTTTTCATTTTGCTATAAATTTAAAAAAAAATCATACTGACCTCAAGCTTCTGTAAGGCAGTGCATATTGAATTTTATCTTTTGCCAAATGGATTAGGCAGTAAATTAATTAATTAAGCAAATACGGACACTTTTGTACCCCTTAAAGGTAAACGAGCATGCGTGCACACTCACACAATCATCAGGATTAGTGTAAAAGTCTCATACCTTGCTCCATATGAAAGAGGATTAATCTGGCCAAGGTGACTTTGAGAATAGACTCTCCATGACCAGTACAGGAGACTGCGCCGCTTCTATTGTCTGCATATCCACCAGATCCTTATCACACAGGAAAAGACAGCAGCACAGAGAGAGTTGGACGTTAATATGTGTTACCTCAGGAGAAAACACTCTGACAATTGAGTATTGATCAGAGCTGACACCTTCAAACCGAAATGGCTCATTCAATTGAGGCACTGCTTCAAAATTAATGATGGTGTGACACTGAGATTATCTCTGTCCTCTATCTCTGATCGGACTCACCTATAATAGGAGAATCACCAACTCTTCCCACCATTTTGTTTCTGATTCCTCCAGTGGATGTAGCGCACGCCACATTGCCGAAAGAGTCCAGAGCCACCGCTCCAACAGTATCATGGCCCCTACAATTATAAAAAAAGTTATAACCTTAAATATTTTTATTTTATTTTCTTAGGAAATATTTTAATTCCATTCCTGTGTAAAGCACTTTGAATTGCTGTGGTGTATGAAATGTGCTATATAAATAAACTTGCCTTGCCTTGCCTTGAATAATGAAGATTAGCTATGAGATTTTTTTTTCCCCCTCGGATCTTTAATTTTATGGTCTCAGACATGGTATTTTCAAAAGGTGCTTTGAAGAGAAAGTATTATTATTCATAACACTCAGAGATGTGCCTCTAGCTTAGTTCCTCTTCATCAGACAGACTTTTGTCCCAGAATTCAACTTAATAAGCTACATTCATAAATCTTCCTCCCTTTTAAAATTTAGCCTCTGCGCAATTACTATTGTTTCCTACGTGAACTTCAGTCCAAAAAAATACATGTAGTTCTGTTCTGGTGATGTGAGGGATGTCTGAAAGGGAGTGTGACAACCTCAAACATGCTTTTAAGCGTGCCAGCACACCTGAAAATGACTCATCATCATCTGCCTGTCAACAAAGGAAGAGAGCGAGAATAAGTGCCTTTCGCCACTCTGAATCACAGCCGCTAGTCTAGCAAAGTACACTCAGAGAGATTGCTGGGAAAGTGTTATATCAGTTGTGATATTTCTGTAGACACACGAGGAAGTATGCATTCTTCTTCTTCAAAAAAACAAAACACAATTTTTATGATGTGCACATCAGTCTTCCCTGCGAGTTCACTCTAAAAGAAATAGAATAGAGAGCAGAAAGTGGGATGAACAGAGAGCCTTGTATTTCACAGGCTTCATATCCCATGAAACTCTGATTAAGGCAGCAGTGCTGTGGAAAACAAGCGTGTGTTATGAGTTTGAAGTCACATGGAGGACAAGGCTTCAAGGTGAAATTAAAGAAAACAGCCTCCATGTCGTTCTCCCCAGAAATGGGAGAGCAAACATGGTCCTCGTGGAGAATATTTGTCTGAAGCAGCTGGCGAAGAATCACTTGTCAGGCTCCAGATTCGGGACATCAATCATTTTTGACAGGCGCTTGATTGCTCTTTTAAATCACCAGCGATGGCTGGATCTTGCTCATCGGTTCAGGTGAAAACGGCTTTTAAAAGCAGCTTGACGGTGGACTGTATTTCACACTTCAAAGTGATCACAAGAGTTCTGCGGTAAATCTTCACACATCCATAAACAGCCTAATGAAGTGTGCAGATATTGGAACAGAAGTTGGTAGGGTTCTCATTATGAAGAACAAGTGGTTGTTTTAACTTTTTGTTGCAAATGTATTTTCTACATGCTAATCACTAAAACTAAATGACAGTATACATTTAAAGGGAATGTATATTGAAGCTTGTTTCTGCATGAGTTTAAAAAATAAAGGTAACTGTGAGATTACATAAAGTCACACTGTTGAAAAATTGTAACAGCGTTAATAAGTAGTAATAAGTAAATTAAGTAAAGTAAGTAAATAGTAATATACACTCACCTAAAGGATTATTAGGAACACCTGTTCAATTTCTCATTAATGCAATTATCTAATCAACCAATCACATGGCAGTTGCTTCAATGCATTTAGGGGTGTGGTCCTGGTCAAGACAATCTCCTGAACTCCAAACTGAATGTCAGAATGGGAAAGAAAGGTGATTTAAGCAATTTTGAGCGTGGCATGGTTGTTGGTGCCAGACGGGCCGGTCTGAGTATTTCACAATCTGCTCAGTTACTGGGATTTTTACGCACAACCATTTCTAGGGTTTACAAAGAATGGTGTGAAAAGGGAAAAACATCGAGTATGCGGCAGTCCTGTGGGCGAAAATGCCTTGTTGATGCTAGAGGTCAGAGGAGAATGGGCTGACTGATTCAAGCTGATAGAAGAGCAACTTTGACTGAAATAACCACTCATTACAACCGAGGTATGCAGCAAAGCATTTGTGAAGCCACAACACGCACAACCTTGAGGCGGATAGGCTACAACAGCAGAAGACCCCACCGGGTACCACTCATCTCCACTACAAATAGGAAAAAGAGGCTACAATTTGCACGAGCTCACCAAAATTGGACAGTTGAAGACTGGAAAAATGTTGCCTGGTCTGATGAGTCTCGATTTCTGTTGAGACATTCAGATGGTAGAGTCAGAATTTGGCGTAAACAGAATGAGAACATGGATCCATCATGCCTTGTTACCCCTGTGCAGGCTGGTGGTGGTGGTGTAATGGTGTGGGGGATGTTTTCTTGGCACACTTTAGGCCCCTTAGTGCCAATTTGGCATCGTTTAAATGCCACAGCCTACCTGAGCATTGTTTCTGACCATGTCCATCCTCTTATTACCACCATGTACCCATTCTCTGATGGCTACTTCCAGCAGGATAATGCACCATGTCACAAAGCTCAAATCATTTCAAATTGGTTTCTTGAACATGACAATGAGTTCACGGTACTAAAATGGCCCCCACAGTCACCAGAACTCAACCCAATAGAGCATCTTTGGGATGTGGTGGAACGGGAGCTTCGTGCCCTGGATGTGCATCCCACAAATCTCCATCAACTGCAAGATGCTATCCTATCAATATGTGCCAACATTTCTAAAGAATGCTTTCAGCACCTTGTTGAATCAATGCCACGTAGAATTAAGGTAGTTCTGAAGGTGAAAGGGGGTCAAACACAGTATTAGTATGGTGTTCCTAATAATCCTTTAGGTGAGTGTAAAAAGTCATATTGTGAATTATAAAATCACCATTTCAAGATTCGAGAATTCCTATTGCAAAACATATATAAACTTAAAATGATGAGGAATAAATTTGCGATGAGGAATACATTTTGAGATAGAAAATTACATAAATTTGTGTCAGTTTTTAAGTATTCAAATTATCCCATCCTAATATTCAGAGACAACAGTAAACCATTTATAGGTTGATTCTGACAAAAAAAAAAAAAAATGTAATCACTGGCACTACAATATGCTGTTTAATACTATAATATTATAATACTATAATAATAAAATACTAATCACCCACAGCAACACTGGCTCAGCCAGTAGTGTGAGTTTGGGGCGGGGCTATCCTTTTGCATGACTAATAACAGATGGAGATGGTTCTGATTTAAACATTTGCAATTCTGTTTGTGTAGAAATTACAATTTTTTTTTTCATACATTATTCCAAACTGTATTTTTGTGTTAGAAAAATATATTTGATCATTTCTGGGCCAGAATAGAAGAACCCTTTTTTTTTTTTTTTTTTTTTTACATCACTTATCTAGTGCTTTAATCTGATGCAATCACCATGGTGTGAATGGGAAGTAGTGGCACATCTGTGGTTTTATAAAAGCCTGGTCAAACCAGCAGGGCAGAGGTATGCCATGTAATCACCTAAATAAAGGTGGAGGGTAATTGAGTTCTAGGGCCTGTGTGTTAAAAAGCCCAGTGATGGTGGTACAGGGTGAGCAGAGGGAGGCTATCAATAATGAAGCCACAGCGGGGAAGTAGCTCAGCCAACTGTCACTTAGCACCTCCACAGTACTATTTTTACAGACTCCCTCGGGGGCTGAGGTTACACCCCGCCATGGCCCTGACTCCACTACTACTCAACACTCAGCCTGGGGAAGTGGAGGTGGCAGGTAAGGCTGCTTTGCTGGAGCCCACACAGCTCTATCTGCACTGCCTGAAGGCCTCAGGGAATGACCTGAGCTCTGTGCAGGGCAGCATGCGAATGCTGCCATTCTCAGCTCATGACCTCAATGCCAAGGAGAACCACTGTCCCTTTTAAAACTAAACGATTAAGAACGTTATATAAAGACATCATTAGAATCAGTATAATAAAAAAAAGGTAAAATAATGAAGAGGGTGGATAATGAGCATACAAAACACTTCTTTACAAAGATGCTGTTGACAATAGACCATATGGGTGTTTGCAGACAGCGATGACGTGTTTTGTTGGTGGAGCCTACCTAGTGTATCCCGCAATTCTGAAATTTTCCCTTATTCCGTGGGTTTCTGTGTTTTCCTTCACTTGTTATCAGTTTTTTGAGAGTCTGCTCACTGCAGAGCAATTGGGTGGACCTTGACATCCAGATCCCTGGACATAATGGGTGGAGCTAAACAGTCCAACCACACCCTAACCCCCCCATAACTCTATTGTTAAACAAAACTCCACCCATTAAGTCCACAGAGGTGGAGCTGGACTAGATAAAGCTCCACCCATTACGACCAGAGAGAGGGAGCTGGACGTCATTTGGCTCTGCAGTGAGCACCACTTGTGTTTTTCTGCCACTACTTTTCTGCAGCTGCAGTGGTATAACTGTAACTGCAACTCTAAAAATGTGGTCACACAAGTTCCCTGCGCAGATTTTGCTTGTGTTCTAGTTGATCTCATGAATTTGCCACATTCACCAACAGAAAGCTGCCTTGCTTTCGAAGTGACTGTTGTCTGAGCTGTGCTTCATTCATCGCTATATTACTGACAATGAACAAGACCTTTTTTGCCTGTGCAATCTCACTGAAATTTCACTAACATGAAATTGTAATCAAAATCATTCTCTGAAATCAAGTATGTAAAGAAATCAGGAAATTAAAAAGACATCTTGGAGCATTTACGGGGAAAATTACAGTCAATTTGGCAACAAGCATGAAATTACCCACCCTTGTGTGTTGAAGAACTTTTCGACTCCGGCATTATAGCTTTTGCTGTGTTCCCACTCTTTACGCTCTGGCTCAGTCACCAAATCATGAGCTACTGCAGTACCAATGCGTTCTGCAAACATGCTCGCCCCTCTGTCTGTTAACATGACATGATCTGTCTGAGTAAGCACAAAAAAGTTTTCAAAAAGATAATTAGTAGTATGTTTGCTTTAACCAATCCAGTCAAGTCTGACATCACGTCAGATCTCAAAAGCAAACAACAAATGGTGCAAATATGCACTCATGGTGTGCTGTATAACTGAAGTATCATGATCCTAACCTTTATCTCCATACTGAAATCAAAGTTGAACAGACAGTGATTAATTTTTTATGAATTGTTTAAATATTGGTGTCGTGGAAACTGAGTTTTAAAAAGCTTCTGCTGATAAACAGCTGGTGAACAGAGTAGAGCTGGGGGGTTCTTGAGATCCACTTTCCTGTAGAGTTTAGATCCAACCTTGATTGAACTCTACATGTAGCTATCTAGAAATCCTGAAGACTTTGGCCATTTCTCAATATGTGTTCTTGTCTGTACTTGTGTTCTCATGGACTTGTGAAGTGTCATCAGTCACTGCCCAAGTACTGTTCCAATTCAAAGTTCACATCTAGCCAAGTGCAGTTCAAATCCCCGGATGTGTCCTTGATCCGCCCCTTTTATCGAGGATGCATCGAGAGGTGACTTGTGTGGACTTTTTATAATGGCAGTGAACATAGGCCACGAGCTTGAAGCTCAAAAAAGTGCATCCATCCATCATAATTGTATTCCACACGGCTCTGGAAGGTTAAAGGGGTCACTGGATGCCCATTTACCGCAAGATGATATGATTTTTTAGGGTCTTCATGTAAAATCTGTAACATACTTTGGTTAAAATTCCTCAATGTTTGTGTAAAACAACACCCTTTTTACCTCCTCAAAAACAGCTCTGTTCACAGCGACCCGGTTCGGTGCATGTCTCTTTAAATAATAATGAGCTACTGCTCACCCCACCCCTCTCTTCCGTGAGGTGTGTAGACACAAGACACAATAGGCCTGTTCAACTTCATGCAGCGCTGCACAGACCGATCGGTGGCAGACTTGAAGCAGTGCATTTTTAATTGAGCAGATGTCGATCGCTGCATTGGAGGGGGAGTTCCAGTCCTCAGAGGATGATGACCTGGCTGTACTGCCTCCCTCTGGGAGAGTGGCAACGGTCGAGTTGGACCCTGAGTTGACGGCTATGCTTTCCCTCCACCACGTCCCGAACCTTCTAGGTTGGACGATTTGTTTTCTGGTGGCGGGTTGTCCCGGTGCCTTTCTTCCCGGAGGTGCATGAGGAGCTGACTAGGTCGTGGACGACACCTTTTAGTGCCAGAAACAGACCTAGTGGCTCCTCCCTCCTCACTACCTTTGATGTCGCGATGCAACTGTGTTCGGCGTCCGCCTCCAATTGGCGTGGTGACCCGCGTCTCCCGTCCATGAGGGAGACTGATAAATATCGGTTCCTGGACTCCCCATCCCATCTCCCCATCTCCCGGCCAGGTTGTTTGGCGACGTGGTCGAGAGCTTTGCCCAGCAGTTCTCGGCCGCCCAAAAGCAGACAGAGGCCCCGGTGGCCAGCTGCTGCCTCCACCCCGCCACCGGCCGCAGCACCTCTGCATGCTCGTCGCCGAGGACGTCCACCCGCCGCCATCCCCGCTCCCACGACCGCTTCAACGCTGGCTACACGTCCGAGTCCCGAGATGGGCGTGGCACAGCGGAACCACTGTCCAAGTGACTCCAAGGTGCCGCCACTTCAAAACACCACTCAGAGGCAAGCACATTCTGGTCCGTACGGACAACACTGCGGCCGTTGTGTACATCAACAAACAGGGTGGTCTATGCTCCTTCTCGCACATACACTGTGTAAGGTCAGGGAGGACGAGGAGCAAGTCCTGTTGGTCGCTCCGTATTGGCCCAACGCCCTCTATGAGGCACCTCTATGCGTTGAAGTGGAACCTGTTCATCGAACCTGTTCATCGAATGGTGCTCTTCTCACCGAGAAGAGCCCCGAAGGTGTTCGATCAGTTCTGTGCTTTCCCTCAAAGTTTATGTTGCCACTATCGCTGCTAATCATGATTTGGTAGATGGAAAGTCCTTAGGGAAGCTAAAATCCGCTTAGGGAAGACTAAATCCGCCTCTTCCTCCCTCTAGACCCACTTGGGACCTGTCTCTGGTGCTGACCACACTGCAGAGACCTCCCTTCGAGCCTTTGCAGTCAGCAGAGTTAAAAATTCTGTCTCTGAAGACAGTACTCCTGACTGCATTGGCCTCCATCAAGAGGGTAGGGGACCTGTAGGCATTTTCGGTCAACGAATCGTGCCTGGAATTCGGGCCTGGTAACTCTCACGTAATCCTGAGACCCCGGCCTGGATATGTGCCCAAGGTTCCCACCACTCCCTTCCGGGACCAGGTGGTGAGCCTGCAAGCACTGCCCTCGGAGGAGGCAGACCCAGCCCTAGCTTTTCTCTGTTTTCAAAGCTTCAGGACCTCAGAGCAGCTCTTCATCTGTTACGGAGGCCAGCAGAAGGGAAAGGCTGTCTCCAAGCAGAGGATGGCCCACTGGATAGTGGATGCCATCGTCTTGGCGTATGAAGCCCAAGACGTGCCCTGCCCGCTCGGGTTAAGAGCCCACTACACTAGGGGTGTAGCTTCTTCCTGGGTGCTGGCTCATGGCGCCTCGCTGACAGATATTTGTAGAGCTGCGGGCTGGGCAACACCCAACACGTTCGCTAGATTCTATAGCCTACGTGTAGAGCCGATATCTTCCTGTGTGCTTACTTCCCATAGTCAGTAACACTGAAGTGCCTGTTCTAAGTGTCGGCTTGCCATTCCCTTCCCCATGGAACGGATACGTGCGCTTATATGCTCCAGTCAAGTTCCCCAGTATGTCCGGCCGAATCCGGACGTGGCGGAGCGTCCGACGCCAGGTTTAACACTCGTATGCATTGGTGGAACTTGTGTTAGGCTGGGTTCCATATGTTGTGACCCCCACGGCGGTCCCATATGTGTATTCTTCCACGGTACAGCTCCCTATGGCGAGCCCGTGTCTTTCCCTCGGCAAAGCCGCTCTGCCGTCTCAGAGTGGTGTTGCTCCCCGGCTTAAAATGGCCGGGGCCACCCCTGGGACTCCGTATGTTGCACTGCCCACAGCCAGTCCATACATGCATTTTCCACATGGTAACTCCCTCCGGGCATGATGTGGCTTCCGCAGCGGCCCCCCTGGTCACGCTTTCCCAGCATTATCCAATAGTCTGCTGAGTGGGTCTTGTGGAACAGCAGCAGTGACTCTCCCTGCGTGAATTTCCCCACCCGGAACAGACGGGGTCTGAGGGGCTCTCGTGGGGCGCTGGAAGTGGTAGCAACTATGGCGTTTTCCAAAGTGATCCCAATTTGTCTGTGACGTCCGACATACATCGAATGTGACCGACTGAAAGGGAACGTCTCGGTTATGTATGGTAACCCTCGTTCCCTGAAGGAGGGAATGGAGACGTACGTCCCATCACCACAGTTGCTGTACCATCACTGTAGGCCGAGTCAATAGTTCGGCTCCGCAGTGAAAAACAAAGGTGCGCTGAATTTCGCTTCCGCTTATACCTGTGCTGCGGGCGGAGTGCAAGATGCAAATCTCGCACGCCAATAGTCATTGGCCGGTTCTCTATATCTTGAAGCTCCCTGAAGTGATCCCAATTCGTCGGTGACGTCCGACATACGTCTCCGTTCCCTCCTTCAGGGAACGAGGGTTACCATACGTAACCGAAACGTTTTGTAAGACAAATATCCATATTTAAAACTTTATAAAGTAAAATATCTAGCTTCATCCAGATGCCTTCATCCAGATGCCTTTCAACTTAAAGTTGAAAGCGAAAAGTTGAACGCCTCTCACAGTTCAAAACGCTTACGCTATGTCATACATCACATCATTACGCTTTTTCCGTAAGTTGAACACGGAAGGCAGTCTGGCGTAAGCTAGATATTTTACTTACTATAAAGTTTTAAATATGGATATTTTTCTTACACAAATGCATCATTTCTCTTCAGAAGTCCTTTATTAACCCCTGGAGCCGTGTGGAGTACATTTATGATGGATGGATTGATGGACGCACATTTTTAAGCAAACTTCGTGGCCCCCATTAACTGCCATTTATGAAGCTTGGAAACATCAGGATATTTATTAATATAACACTCAATTGTGTTCATCAGAAAGAAGAAAGTCATATACACCTAGGATGGCTTGAGGGTGAGTAAATCATGGGATAATTTTCATTTTAAAGTAAACTAATCCTTTAATGCAGATGATACAAATTGAGTTTAGCCTTGTTTGCCATGGTTCTTTGTGCTGACTAAATCAGTTCTAGTTTTTCTATTGCATTCTGATTTTCTTGGGTGTGCTGTGTTATATTTAAAAAATCTCCCACATAAACACAACAACAAAAATGATAAATATGATGACATGTTTATAGCATAACACAACTACACCACAACTTATGTACACGTTCACATTATTTCCATATTTACTGTGCACATCTCCATGTGGAACTGCTATTATTTATTGAGACAATACCCTGCTGTCTCTAATAATACAATTGTATTTCTCTACAAAACTTTCTGTACAACATCACAATGGATTAAACCATAACTCTGACTTAGGAAACTTTTAAATATTAACAGTTATTAATGTCATTTTTCTTTGTCAAATACTGTGCATTTTAGATTGCAAAGCAAGAGCATGAGATCAGTGAAGCTTGATCGCAGCATTGATCAAGACCTGATGAATTTTTAATAATGGCTATTAAGGAGATCTGCCAATCCACTGTATGGCCAAGGTCTTTTGGGGCAGTGAAGACAGGTGCTGCAGCTAATCAATTACCATGTATTCTTTGGGTTTTGTTTCCTCCATGTCCAACGCCTTGCAAGGTGAACTCAGTGAAAGGGAAAATTGTAATCTCTTTGACATAATAATTATTTAATGCCTATCATCTTCTATAATTTGTGTATCAGCAGCTGTCTGTAATCTGAGAGATCATGACCAAAGCTGTGTGTGTGGATCATTATTTAAACCTGATGCTGTTATTTAAAGGTGCTGTAAGAGATTTCTTTATGGTATGCAGAAAACGATCCTACTTCTCTGTAATAACTATCCTAAGATATCTGGCCGATCTCAGTGACAGCCTCATACTCTGTTAAGTTAAATATACTATACTATAATATAATATAATATAATATAATATAATATAATATAATATAATATATATTTTTGGTTATTTAGTCAATCAGAGTCCTTTTGTGTGATTTCTGTCAAACATTTTGCATGTTCACAGCCAGTTTTACTGTAGATATGGCATCACTTGGTGGTGTATTTGCATGATTTAACCGGTTGCGCCGCGCTGTTTACTCGTCCACACTGCACTGTTCCTTCCATTGGTTTGACTTCTCATTTAAAGAGACCAGAAAGCTATGGAACGGGAGTGAACATTGGTAAAGATTTCATTGCTAGAGGGAGGTGAGAGGTTTAAATCACTTGAAAATAGACAATGAGCTTGATTGCTAAAAAGGTAAAAATACAATGGTTACACCAAAGCGTCGTTGTATAAAAAATTAATTTGTACCCTTGTAATTTTTAATCAAAATAACTTTCCCGCTCTTGCAAATTCTTCTCTGATGATGTATTTACTGGCGCGAGGGCGGGGCAACCTATCACTGACATGAGATCATAGCAATAGCAAATCACAACCATCCAAAGAACAAAGCAATTCCAGATGGACAAAATCAACTCTGTCCTACATTTTTTTCTAGTTGGAAAAGCCGTTTTAACTTGGATATACAGTAGAGTAGGTAATCACTACTTCCGTTTAATGCCTACTTTAACACTAAGAACGATAACTATAACAATTTTTTACTACAAGTTTTAATAATTGTTCTAATTGTATGTGAATAGGGTAGTTCACACCACGGCTATAACGATAAGGACAAAGAGGAACGATGTCGTTGGAATCTAGTTGATGAAAGATAAAAATATCGACAGCCAATCAGAATCTGTCCTGCTTTAAAGAGCTTGCCCATTTAAAGAGGCAGACAACATAACTGCGTTGCACGCTTACAATAAAAAGAGCATTATCATCTGTTGGTATGGTTACTAATATAGTTATCATTATAGACCATTATCTTTATAGTTAGCGATGTGAATGGCCCTTAATTCAGCTAAATCTTGCGGAAATCTAAAATAGCTAACGTCGCTAATCGCCATTTATGTTTTACTGCAGTTTGCTTTCTCTTCTAAGCTGATCTTAAAATAGAGTGAATGAAGATATCTTGCTCAGATCTGTATTAAGGTTGTAGTCGACTTTTGGCTGGTAAAGTATTCCTAGCCTACTGATGTGGCAAGGATTCAATTCAGCATTAGGCTGTTTTTTCTTCACTATTGTGATGTATTTCTGTGTGAAACAACTTCTCGAACAAGAAAAATGTAGGGCGAGACTTCATTTTGAATTTTCATATACATTTAAAAATATATGTGTGTGGATAAATAATTCTAAATAAACTGTAATATTCCATAAACAAATAAGAATTGTCAATTTCACTGTGATAACTAACCCTGTATATTGTAGGTTAACATGTTCAGTAACCTATACCTTGTTTTGAAATGTTCAATACATAGGATATATATTTTTGTAGCTAAGATTTTAAGGTTTGTGCCTACATGGAAATTAACCTACTCTGAGAAATAAGTAGAAAATTCTGGCAAGGCTTTTGTCTTTTAGACATGGAAATAAATCATTGTATAAGACTGCTATCTATGTCATTACAAAGCTGCTGATGAAATGACAAGTTAAAGCTTTGCAGTCATTAGAAAATCCTGAATCTACGGTGTCATATAATTTCACATTTGAAGTCAACACCATGGCTTTATTTTATTTATTTTTAATTTAATCTGTTACAAGAATATAAAAATGTGTGTATTTCACCCAATTCTGGATTTTACAATAATCTTCAAAGTGATCCACATATAGACCTCCTTGATAAGGGCAGGCATTAAGGACTAGCTCTCAGATCATTTTCCTTAACCAGTGTAAATGCCAATTTTAGACATATACGGACATATTTTATAGCAACCATGTGATATTCTCTTACACTGAAAGATTTGTGAGTTTATGATGGAAAATGAAAAGAAATAAGCCTTTATGATTGATAAATGGTTGGTGAATTTGAATTTATGCATTGCAGTGTCGTATAATGTATGGAATGTATATAAATTGTATGTCACAACTTCAGTTTTTGCATCACATCCCCTATACTTTTTGTGCACATAAATAAATTATTCACTTTTGTATACAGAAAAAGGCTTGAATTAAATGGGTTGGAGGTTTACCAGAGAATACACTGTATCCAAATTAAGTGATTATTAGTTGAAAATTAAGTCAACTCATTTACTTGAATTTGAGATTTTATGTAATTGAGAAGCAATTTGAGAACAAAATATACCTTTTCCATCACAGCACGAGCCAGACTAACAGGGTTAGCAATGTTTCTAACAGAGGCCACAGCTCCAGCGGCAAGTGTTTCCCCATCCATGATGATACTGTCCAGCTCCACCTCTCCATCAATATTCAGCACTGCACCATGACCTGCACATGAAAGATTTTAAAGTCCAATTATGAAGTCCACATGTCTGAAGAGTGATAGATAGATAGATGGATGGATGGATGGATGGATGGATGGATGGATGGATGGATGGATGGATGGATGGATGGATGGATGGATGGATAGATAGATAGATAGATAGATAGATAGATAGATAGATAGATAGATAGATAGATAGATAGATAGATAGATAGATAGATAGATAGATAGATAGATAGATAGATAGATAGTGGCCCTCCAGGAGCAAGATTGGATACCCCTGTTCTAGACTAATACAACATGATCTTATTCTCACACACATATCTCATTCTTATCTCTGTCATGGCACCCTGACATACTCTATACTGTTATCCACTCTTATGTCTACTCTAAACAGGATTGCATTAGTCATCTATTGATCAGTCTGTGCCTCTGGCTACCCTAGTGTATAAAATTATCCTGATGAGCCGCTGAATGTGCAGCTCTGATATGAGGAGGATTAGCCATTTCACTTATGGTGGCAGTTAGCCATCACAAGTGAGATTGTCACCGACAGGCCGGGTGTGTTAATGAAGTGTCTTGTTTTACCCCACTTTCCTCCTTGTAATCTGATAATTATTGGAGAACCTCTCACCTTATTCTCAAGATGATCATTAACAAAGTGTCAAGGGTATGTGCTGAAATACTGTCCCATTCAGAGCCTAGATGAAGTCTCTCACAACCTACTGAATCTGTACTTCCTCTGCTTGAAGTCTTGAATAGAAAAAATCAAGGTTAAAAAAACGAAAAAGAAAAAGAAAAACACTACTGGTCAATAGTTTGGAATAATGGAGATTTTTTTACAAGGTTTTTTGAAAGAAGTTTAACAAATGCTACATTTATTTGATTACAAATACAGTAAATAATATTGTGAAATATTTTACAATTTAAAATGTGTTCTATTTGAATATATTTTAAAGTAATTTACTCCTGTTATATCAAAGATGAATTTTCAGCACATTACTCCAGTCTTCAGTGTCACATGATCATTCAGAAATCATTCTTTTTTAAAACTGTAATAATATTTCACTATATTACTTTTTACTGTATTTTTAATCAAACAAATGCAGCCATTAAAACATCTTAATATTACAAATGTGTGTATGTGTGTTCATGTGTGTATTAGACCAAACATTGATTTACCTCTTGTTTAGAGAACTGTTAGAAAAATTGTTGCCAAACATATATCATGTTAAAAGCATAATAATCAGGGAAATAATGATCCAGCCTTAGACTCAAATCCAAAGATTTAAAGATCCTTAGATTTAAATCCAAACAGTGACTTTTTTTGGCTAGGCAGTGCGTATACATTATACCTGCATCAAACATTGGGTTATCTTCCAACAACCTCACAGCTTTTTCCACAGCATCAATTGCACTCCCCCCATTTTTCAGAACAGTATCCCCTGCCCGCACAGCACTCTTGACTCCGGCCACGGATGCTTCGGCTAACGCATCCGGGATGGCCCATGCGCCACCATGCACCACAATCACAGTCTTCATCCTCAGCCTTCCTCTAGCCCAGAGGAAACAAACGTGTGTGCTGTCAGGAGAGAGGATATTACTGAGAGCTAGCACATTTTAATATATTGCCCTTGGACTTTACTGAGCTGTGTAATTTATTCAGATGAACACTGACAGAGTGGGTAAATTCAACTTTCACAGCTCATCTCCATGAGAAGGGTGTCTGGGGTTGTTTACAGGAAGCAGGTTCTCAGGATCCTGTCATGTTTACTCAAGCTCTATTAAAGTGAGGGCTCTGAGAGATGAAAGGAGCAATTCCATTTGGTTTACCTGAAACAACTTTCATATGTTTTACTAACCAAAGCCACGCCATGACTAAACGAACACCACTAAAAAAATGTACCATGGTAACCAGGGTCTTTGCCAAAATGCCACTGCTTTTATACAATAAAGCTGTGGCAACCATCACAGTCATTAAAAAAGAATGGGAAAATGCATGAAAATTCTGAATGCTTATACTTTTCTAATCTATTTTCACCTATTATAACATAATTCTAGTACACTGTATTTTTTTAACCCATTAAAAATAAAAATGATAACATGTTTTAGTGTTGTTTGCCATTTTGGCGGTAAATACTGGTAAAATAACGAATATTAAATAACTTATAAAATCAAATATTCATAAGTGTGGTTTCTGTAATGCGTGTTATTTGTTGTTATGGAAACGACGCTAGCCTAGCCCAGAGCTGCTGGAAAACAACACTCCCAGACCCCCCAGTCACATCCACTTCCACAGAAATTGAGGAATGCGGAAGTAACGCGTGTTGTCACTGTGGTCCTCGTGGGGCAAATCCCATTCATTTCAGTGTTTCTCAAGCACACTCGCTGGTAAGCTGATGACATTTGAACACATTAGTTGACTTCTCACGAATCTTGCCAGGAGCGGTATTTTATATGTTACAGTTAACGTGTGTCGTTAGATAATAAATAGTTAAGACTATAAGTTAGTTGTAGTTAGATAACGTGAGGAAACTCTTCCAATAGCTAACGTTACCACAATGCTAGTTGTCATATTTTAACAGTTTTTAGTCTTCCTGCAATCTTTCTCTCCATGTAGGAGGTCGAATGAGTTTCTATGAAGACTGCCCATTCAAGGAATAACTTATCTAAGTTAGCACCTCACTGGAATTATGCCGCCTTCACGTGCTATCGGAAATTTGATAATTCCCACTTCTTAAGTCAAATTTTGAAATGGGAGGGCGTTCATGTGCAATTTTTTACCTAGGAAACTATTTATTTACGATAATTCCGAGAGCACGTGAAGGCAGCAATATTATATAGCCTAATAAAGAATTTCATGCAGTTGGTTACCTTGTTTTATTTAACACTATTTTAAACTAAGTTAACCCTACCGTCAGACGGGGGGTTGGGGATAAGACCTTATAAGTCTAATTGTAGTTAAGTAATCAATTTAAACTATTTGCAAATAATATATTTATTTAAAAAATATGCTCACATTCACTCTTATTTGTGTCTAATACGTCAAAAACATTCAGTTATGAATCATGATAGGATATGTTCAATTTAAAACGGCAAAATTTCATAAAAGGCTGCGTAGTTTGCATCACTGCATATTACTGTCACTTGCAGGTCGTTGAACATTCCTATCATATTATTAAATGTAAATATTAAATGTTTTATCTGCTTACCCCGCACTCTTTCGCACTTGTCTTCTGTGTGAACAAGACCCACCTTCTTTGACTTGATTGGCCATCTCGTAAGTCAAATATTAAACCAGGGTTAAGCATGGTGTGAAAAGCACAGGAATCTTAAATCCGAGGGTTTGTTTCTCTCTTCATTTATTGCGTGCCTCTGATCTGAGTGCTACTCAGCGTCTCTCGTATATATAATATATATATATATGTATATATGTATATATATATATATATATATATATATATATATATATATATATATATATATATGTATGTATATATATAGGTATATATATATGTATATATATATATATGTGCTACCAGACATATGTGTGCTCCAGTCATGTGTTAAACTACACTATCAGCTTACTGTCAATAACTGTGCACCTGCTTACTGTACACAATAGGTTAAAAAGAGTTCGTAAAAGGATTAGCCTAGTTAATTTTAAAATGAAAATCACCCCATGATTTACTTACCCTCAAGCCATCATAGGTGTATGACTTTCTTCTTTCTGATGAACACAATCAGAGTTATATTAATAAATATCCCGATGTCTCCATTGAGTTTGAAGCTTAAAAAGTGCATCCATCCATCATAAATGTACTCCACGCGGCTCTGTGGGCTAATAAAAGCCTTCTGAAGTGAAGCGATGCATTTGTGTGAAAAAAAAATATCCATATTTAAAACGTAAGTAAAATATCTAGCCTCTGCCAGACCGCCTTCCATATTCAACGTGCACAGAAAGTGTAACACCAGTTCAAACCGCTTATGCCACGTCCGGCGTCATACGTTGCACCAATTACGCCAGTGTAAAGTTATTAAACACATTTACACATATTTGCAAATTGTACACTGCATTAAAAATGGTCTTTCATTAGTCATACATTTTTACACTTTGTGAAAGAAATATGCCTAAGTAATGAAATAAGCATGAATAAGTAAACTTATAAAAAAACTCAAATTTAACTTTATACTATAACTTCAGGATATTAAATAATGTATTTTTAAAATATACTTTGTGCATTGTTACAATGACAATTTTGAGCATACAGTGTAAATATACCTAAAATATATTTTTAAGTAATGTTCAAATAAGCACACTTTATTAAAATTACACGCTTTCATTTTAAGTATATTTTTCAAAAATATATTTTTAGAAAATATACTAAATTACAATTATTTTAAAGTGTGTTAAAAGTTGTATTGTGAAAATAGGTAAAAGTATAATGCTATTAAACTTTTTATATAAAGTATATTTGCAATGTAAAGGGAATATATTTGAAATACAATAAAGTATTTTTTTTTTTTTTCTCTCTCCAGGAAGCTTGGAAACATCAGGATATTTATTAATATAACTCTGATTGTGTTCATCAGAAAGAAGAAAGTCATATACACCTAGCATGGCTTGAGGGTGAGTAAATCATGGGTTTGACACTGTTTTTTCTCAACCATGACACATTTTATCTAAAGAATTAAAACGTTCATAAAACTTTTTCATTTTAACAGTAGGCACTGTGTTTTGCCTTCATAGGGCAGTATAAATGTAGGCTACTTATATCTTTGTACTATACTGTACTGTATTTTAACAAAAGCTTTTACACAAACAAAGGATCCATTCAATTAATTTAATGTGACTAAATCAGTCAAATCTAGCTCTTTCAACTAGACCAGAACTGATTTACACTTGTTTATTATTGCCATTACTTTAAAGTTCAACAATTGTTGTCTTTAAAACATAGACAAAATAAATGCAGGCTACCGTTTAATCGTTATATAACAATAGACCAGTTCTGGGCAGTTTCAATTCAGATAAGCTACATGGCTAATCTGATTTAATTGTGCAGCACTACAAACACTTAAACATTAAAGTAAACATATAGGCTACTCACTGTTTTACTCACAGGTCTTCGTTTGCTGCAAGTCTTTTGTATTATCTGTTGTTAGCACGACCAAGCAGATTTACTTGTCTTTTATTGTGCTGTTCTGTTATATAATATGGACAAAAGCCAAGTCTTGTCTGAGACATTCACTGAAGGGCTGATGTAAATTAATGATCTACTTAATACTGTTAATTCTGAGTTTCCATTCTGCACACCATAATTGTTGCAGACAAGTACATAAGTTTGAACTTTGGGACACATTTTAAAGTTGTTAACATATTGCTAGGAGGCAGGAAACAACCCAGAGATCAGATTAAAAAAAACAAACCCGTGATTAAAACAGTGATAACTGTTTGTGCAAGAACAGTGTGGAAGGAAGTCTGGGGTAACACTTTATTTTGTAGTGTCCTTGTTTATGTTACATATATTGTACAGATATTATAGTAATAACTATAAATTATGCATAATTACATACAACTAACCCTAAACCAAACCCCAGTCCTAACCCTATAGTAAAGACATGTAGTTAATTATTATTACACAGTACTTAAATGCATAATTACACTGTAACCTGTAATACAAGGACACCCTAAAAATAAAGTGTAATCAAGTCTGGTAGGGAAAATAAAATTATTCTTTCCTGTGTTTTCAATGTGTTTTTAGTTCCTAGGTCACAGAGGGCAGGTGCGTCTTAGTCAGTTCCTTAGCTCCCGAGCTCGTGAATCAGTACATCGTGTACAACAATTTGTGCACTGGTGAGGACAGAAAGGCTCACTACACATTGGGACACTGTATTTCCAGCGACGTGATAACGTCCTCATTGTGACAACATCATTACTGGTATTTATGAACAACAGCAGAGCTGATATCTTAACTTGTAATGTTACTTAAAGTACATTATGATAAATACTTTGCTTGTTACTTTTACGTGCAACATTTCAGAAATAAATAAATTATAAATGTTAGCTAAATTGTGTTCATTATCTGTCTAACGATGTATGTTTATCCTGAAATATAATAAAATAACTGTTTCACATATTGCGTGTCGTTATCGGTCATTATGTGCAGTGAGTTGGCTATTTGGATTTGATAAAATATCTACACTACAGGTTAATCCTTGTTTATGTTATTATAAAGAGTGAACTCTTTTATCCCCAGTTTCACAGACAAGGCTTAAGTCTAGTCTTAAGCCCAGACTAAAAGGCATGTGTGGCGAGGTAGACGAGTGAGAGACATGAGAGGACTCGAGACCGGTGTGACTCGCTTGCTCCTCCCACGTCTCTCACTCGTCTACCTTGCCACAGCATGCTTGAGCTGTTTTAACTGAAAGCAATGTTAGTGCCAAGTTTTGTCTTGTTTTTTTTTTTTTTTTTCTAAGGCACGTTTTTAAAAGCTACTTAAATGTCCTAATTGAACTAAGGCCTAATCCTGGCTTAATCTAAGACTTACATTTGAAACCAGGCCTTAGTATTTTACTAAATATAACTCAATAAAATGTTTTAATCTCTCAACCAATACAATATATATCATAACTCATAGCTTAACCGACTGAAAATTCTTCGAGAGATTATTCTGTGTGATAACAAATGGTGACTGAGTTGAACAGATGTGTTCATTACAAGCGGTGGCATGAGGAAAACTAAAAGATTATTGTGATCTATGTTTCATGTCTAGAAGTGAATCATCAGGCAATTCACGTCTTTCAGATTGAGCTTGACAGATTCCTCTAGTGAAGAAAAAAATGAGAGAAATGAAAGAAAGTGCATTTTGGAGCCAAAGGGCACGTATTAAACCCAATCTCATTGGGTTAATGATGAATTAACGCATCATATTTCTCCTGGTGGGCCTTGCATATTGATCTGAGCGTTGCTCATGCATTTAAGAAGACAACTGGGAGATCAAACACTTAAGCTATAGATTCTTTATTTAGATGTGGTTTGCGACTAATGAGTAGGGAAATACTAGCTGTTGTTTGTCCCTGAGAATGCTAGCAAGCTCATTTCCTTTCCTGCCACACTGCAAAACTAATGCCAAACACTCCCAATGACTTGCACTATGATGTATGGGGAGGTATATACTGTGTGATGCATTGCTCTGCTCCACTTACACATTCATTTGCACCTTAGAACCATTTGTTTCTTAAAATCAATGCCACATATTTCTACAAACATTCTGTATGTTGTGCATTTGTGGCAATTAAATGTATTAGGATTCCCCCACCACACGTGAATGAGAAAAATGGCTGACTGTACCACTGCTTGACTCCATTGGTTTAAGCTGCTTTGATTCTTGTAATGTCGTTGCATTGATTATGTCCATTCATCATTTTTTCGACCTCTTCGTGCAGTAAATTTCACTATGATTTTACAGTATAGTCCATTCGTCATTTTCCTGGGCAGTATTCCATATGTAGCACCCAATATGTCACAAACTGTACTTATGACTAAAGGGTCTGATGGAGTTCAGCTACATTTTATAATCACTTTTATCATTAATTCTAGTATTGATCTTACCAGGTGATCACACTAAACACATGTGCTAATCTGTTTTACATAACATTTTTACATTTCTTACAATTATTACAACATCTGATTATTAGGCAGCACATTTCTATTTCATTTTTAAATCTTCTTTTTATCTTTTAATATTTTTAATATAGTAAGTTTACATTTTGAAACTTACTGTATACAATTATAAAATTTGGGGTCCTGATAAATTTTTTTATCAGTTTCTACAAAGCTGTTTTTTTTTTTTTTTTTTTAACATTGATGATAAAATGTTTCTTGAGCACTAACTCATCATATTAGAATGATTTCTGAAAGATCATATGACACTGAAGACTGGAGTAATGGCTACTGAAAATTCAGCTTTGTCATCACAGGAATAAATTACATTTTAAAATGTATTAACGTAGAAAACTTATTTTAAAATGTACCAGTATTTTATTTACTACAGTTTTTTTACTGTGTCTTTGATCAAATAAATTTAGCCTTGGAGAGCATAAGAGACTTCTTTTATACACATTGAAAAATCTTACCAGCACCAAATATTTGAATAATATTTGTAATTTTTGTATATCTTTTTTCCATGACAGATGATTAATATTTGTAAATATTTGTAATATTTGTATATCTTTTTTCCATGACAGATGATTAATTTAGGTCGCAAACTGTAAATACGGACTACCATATACAGCAAATTCTCAGCTATTGGAGTACTGTTTTTCTTAGTAGTGGTCCTCAAAAGACAAGACATGTCCAGCACTGTTTGCAAGTTAGCCTGAGGAGCAATAAAATGAGTTAATCTTAATTGATCATGGAGAGCGCCCTCAGTAGAATAGGCAAACTGTAATAACTGCTGATATTAGGATGCCCTGTGGGTCAAAAAAGCTATTTCAATTAGTAATGTATGGTCTTTTATATCCTTTTTTTTTTCTTCTTTTTTTTGCCTAGAGGCTTTTATTAAACTTTCCTTTACAAGGGAGCTCACAGTGGAAATTATTGTGGATGACAAAGGGTTTGGGCTTGTCAGGATACTGCAGACTCACTATTTAACCCTGCTGGCCACGTGGACTCTTATTGCTAGGGGCAGTGCCAGCTATTATCTGCTCTGGCCTTCACCATCATAACCCTAATTTAGATACGCTGTCCTAATAAAATGCAACATTGCCTTAACACATTTTGCCTGAATGCTGGACTTTATGAATCATAATCTTTAAATGAACAACTGTGTGCCCACCACTCGCACATGTTCTGCTCGATATAGGCCTAACATATACAGTGGTGTGAAAAAGTGTTTGCGCCCTTGTTAAATGTGATCAAAGATGGCTGTAAAAAATAAATCTGCATTGTTAATCCTTTTGATATTTTATTAAAAACAAATAGCAAAAATCTAACCTTTCATTGAAGTAAAAGAATTGAAAGTGGGGGGGAAATCACATTATGAAAAACACGTAGGGAACAATTATTTGCCCCCTTTTATTAAATACTTTTTCCAACCTCCTTTTTCCAAGATAACAGCTCTGAGTCTTCTCCTATAATGCCAGATGAATTTGGAGAACACCTGACAAGAGATCAGAGACCATTCCTCCATACAGAATCTCTCCAGATCCTTCAGATTCCCAGATCCATAGTGCTTCTTCTCTTCAGTTCACCCCACTCATTTTCTATAGGGTTCAGGTCAGGGACTGGGATGGCCATGGCAGATGCTTGGTTTTGTACTCAGTGACCCATTTTTGTTTTGATTTTGATGTTTGTTTTTGGATCACTGTCCTGTTGGAAGATCCAAACATGGCCCATTATAAGATTTCTTTTTCATCCCTGTGTGCACCAAACTCTGCTGTATCTTTAATGATGTGGGCCTAGTTTTCTGCCAGATGCCCTGGACATCTTGTTCAGATACATGGCATCATGGATACGATCAAATACAAACAGATAAAAATCAAAGCCTGACAGCCTGTGCTAGAAATCATATAATGGGCCATGTTTGGATCTTCCAGCAGGACAGTGATCCAAAAACAAACATCAAAATCAAAGCGAAAATGCAATGGCCACCCCAAAACCCCAAAAATATATATATTATATATATATATAATTATATATATATATATATATATATATATATATATATATATATATATATATATATATATATATATATATATATATATATATATATATATATATATATATATATATATATATATATATATATATATATATATATATATATATATATATATATATATATATATATATATATATATATATATATATATACATATATATATATATATATATATATATATATATATATATATATATATATATATATATATATATATATATATATACATATACATATATATATATATATATATATATATATATATATATATATATATATATATATATATATATATATATATATATATATATATATATATATATATATATATATATATATATATATATATATATATATATATATATATATATATATATATATATATATATATATATATATATATATATATATATATATATATATATATATATATATATATATATATATATATATATATATATATATATATATATATATATATATATATATATATATATACATATATACATATATGTATATGTATATGTATAGCAGGATGTAAAAAGTCACAAAGTCTCATGCCGTTTAGATGAAAGGAATTATGTGGATGGGAAACCATCTTGAGTTGCTCCTGCAACATATTATATAAACTGCAATTATGACAAAGAACTTGCAGATATCTTAAAAGTCTATCAATAAATAAGGGGGACTGAGGCGATCACAAATTAGTATACAGATTAAGGAATTCATTGCTAATTTTGCGTGGTTGGGTGGAAAATTAAGGGGGCTAAAGCCCTCCTAAAATGGGCCTAATGGCGCCAATGCACTTGACTAAAGGTGCGATCACAAAAATAAGGTCTTTCAAACTAAGCAACCTTTCTGTTGGTCAATGCAGTGAATTTGCATGACTTGAACATGAGCCCTCGCGCCAAACTCACAATTGTATTATTCTTATGGGAATGACTCGTGAAATTTCACTAAGTAACGGTAAACGTGACTGCACATTAACATTTGCAAAATATACATTTGAAATTATGATAAGATTCAGGCATAATTTTGATATAAATTGAATTCTGAAGTCTTATTTTATTAGTTCACAATCTTTATTATGTTAAAATAATTCATGTTTACTCGCTTGCAAAAACCACCAAAGCGGTTATAGTGCCTAAACTCTACAAATAATATATATTTAACTTGACTTATTGGTCTTGTGTCTTTAGATTGTCACGATATCTTTTCTTAGCACACATTTTATTTCATTTTATGAATGTTTGATTGCATTGGCTGCCATTTAAGATTATGTCACCTGACCTCTATCAATCTATCAATTTCAGTGGTAACACATTTTTGTACTACAAACAGAATGTAGTACAAACTAGACAGTTGTTAGCAGCATGCTGTTTATAGCATTGTCTCAATAGCTCTCTCCTCCTGTCAGGGTAGAATAGATTGTTTTGTGTGAAGCAGAGAGCTTGTAAAAATAAATAAATACATAAATCTCAAGCGAAAAAGCAGGAGGTTGATGTGACACGAGGGCCTGAGATGCCATGTGAACCCTTAGTCCTCAAATTGAGCACAACTTAATATCCCATTACCCCATTTCCTCCCCTCTCCTGATTTCTCTTTCAGTAGTGCTGCTTAATAATTCACACTGTGGGCTATTGCATTTCCACAATCTGAGACTCCGCTAAAATACCAAAGCCGTCATCCCTGTGCTGGTTACATTCACTCAAAAGTTTTTGATAAAAAGTGCAGCTCACTACTAAATGTTATTTTTATTTTTAATAGTTATTAGGGACTTGCTCTGAGGTGTGAAGTCAATGTACTAGCTCTGCTTATTTTGATTATATAATAAAGATTGATTATTCCTAACACATGGTGCTGTCACAGCCTTGTCATTCATCATGTATTTTTCCAAGCATTTTTTAAGTCTAATTATCCTTCAGTGCTTAATGTGTCATCAATCCATAATGAATGACTTGATCTGGTGGGTTTTTTTCTTTCAGAAAAAAAGTGCCAGAAAAACAACACAGGAGACATATTTGATGGTTGCCAGTCATATTTTGAATATTAAATGCTTTCGGTAAAGTTTTAATGACAGATTTTTTTTTATTTCGTTTTTAAAAGATTATTTATGAAAGCTATTTTTTTTTTTTTTTTAAATCCATCACTTTGCCAATTAAAAACTGTCCCATTTAGTGTTGATGCATTAGGCATTAGGCAAAGTGACAGCAGGAAACAAAAATCGCAACAAATTGTGTGCTGGCCAGAGTTTGTTTTGTGTTATATAAATGATTGTCTGCTAACAGCATAAAACCACTAAATTTCAAGTGATAATTAGAAACCAAAATGATCAGATTCCTGTTCAGCTTATGCCATGTTTAATACATATGCATATTGTTTGGCCTTTTAATATTAAGGTTTTTTTTTTAATACTTTTATACGATTAACACTTGGTGCTGTGTTGAGTCACACTGCTCATCAATGTCAAATCTGGGTCTTGAAGCAGTATTTCTACTTATCCTGTTGTGTTATTTTTGGCCACTAGAGTGCTGCAGAAAGCCATTCTTACTAGTTGGATACATGATGCAAAAGAATCAATTATGCCAAGCTGTTAGTGTAACTACAGAGGTTTCTCTAATTGTATTTTCTTGACCAATTGCCTTCATGCATTTATTTATTTCTACAGTGGCTGGTATGAACACAAAAGTGGTAGGAAATGATTGATGGTGTGACGCTGGATAATAAATACCACAGTATCAATAAATTGTCATCCACTAATGTTTCCTCCAAACTATATCAAAATGAAGACAATCATTTTGTAAAAATGAGAACACAGAATCAACAAAATAGCCTAAGTGAGAGACTTTTGATGCATCACGATCTTTTGATGAAGCAATAAACTCTTTTTCATCTTGTAGAAATGTGACAAAAGAAGCGTATATCACAGCAACTGATAGCTTTTGCCCTTCAGAAGCGTTTCATTATGTTGAGTGGTGAGTGATGTATAGAAGGTGTTGATCCTTCACAAACCCTTATTTCTTTTTCCTTAATCCCTTCCCATTCACTACACTCCGAATCAATATATAAACCCCCAAATCCATTTGATTATCCTATTGCCAAACCGATTCCGTCTGGAGTGTTAAAGCGTAAAATGCAACATGGGCCTGTCAGCCAGTCACTTGAGTCACTTGTTAAGATATTGGAAACCAAAAGGCAATGTACAGATAGTAGTATAACTAATAAGAAAGTTTCTCTTTGGTGTTAGAAATAAAAGTTTCAAAAGACTTCCAATAGATTTCAATTGTATGGACTCCCCAGCTTTATTAAGACACATTTATACTGAAATTGTTCAATATTTAATGCAATGTAATCTCTTAAATATTATAGTTTTTTTTGTTTTTTGTTATCATATATGTTTTTCAGCTAACATGCCTTGTTGTGACGTATTACACTATATTATTTTGCATACATAAAATATTTGATCTATGCATGAGCATGATTTATTTAAACCCCATTTTTATTTTATTAAATCTTTGATGTTTAACTTTTTAATTACTTCTAAATTGATTGATTTATTTATTTTTATTTGTAGCATTACCGCTCAACACTCTCTGTGTGGACCGGTATTCTGTAATTATGTTCATAGTTCACAGGCAGACAGTAAATATGACACTTGGGGTGCAGATGTTTGCCAACAGCACTGTAATCCATTCAGTTATTAATTAGGCAAGCTGGTCCTGTCCCTCTTCCTCCTTTCACTGCTCTCTCTCTCTCTCTCTCTCTCTCTCTCTCTCTCTCTCTCTCCATCTTCTCTCCCCTTCTCCTCTGTGGCTATTTCGCTTTCCCCCTCATATGTGCTTAGCTGCTTGGCTAAGTGTTAGTGTGTGTGTGTGTGTTTGCACTATCTGTGACTGTCTGTCACAACAGCTTAATCCATGTTGGCAAACTGAGGCAAATGGGAAATCCACTTATTAGTATTCATGGCCGTTACCAAATTTCCCTTCCAACTCTGCCGTCTGCAATGGAAAACTTATGTTTGTCCTGGATATTTTTTATTTTATTTTTTATTAACTTATTTTTACCATTATTTTTCACTATGAAGCATCTATTACCATCATTTCATGTTGATTTCAGCAGCCAGATCATAACAATATTGCATATCTTGTTCACATACATTTGTTGTCTCATGTCTTTCCAAAGCAAAGGATAACGAATGTAACTAACAACTGGCAGAGAGTAAAAAACCATAGATTTGCATAGAAGATTAGGTGTTCAGAACCATGGACAGGGGTGACAGATCAGAGGTTAGTTTACAGAATGTCAGCCTATTCAATCCTATAGACAATATCTGACATTTGCATGCAGTTTGCTCTCTGCCATGACCAATCCAGATATAGATGGGCGGAGTGAGAGTACAGATTCGGAGTCTGAGGTGGGAGGTTTTACATGAGAGACTCGAGGAGATGGGTACACTGCATTGATATCTTCCACGTTGTGCGCGAAAACCACACGATCCCTCCCCGATATTACGCAGTCTATTTAAACGCAACAACCACACACCCATTCCATCACTCACCTCTTTGGTCGTCTCACCTGCACTCGCGGTGTTCAGGAGAGGAATCCAGAGATGGATCAAGACAAGTACCTGCCAGAGCTCATTGCCGAGAAGGAGAGCTTGGACACGTCGTTCGTGCACGCGATGCGCCTTCTCGCGGAAGGTAAACTATGCTTAATTCTGCCATAATTTTTAGGCTCGCATATGTTTGGAGTGGTGTCGCTGCTGTACATTGTTACAATATTCATTGTTTGATACAGATAGGCTATATGGACGCCCGTTCTTGAGCCATGTAAGAACGGATCAGATGTTTCATTTATGTTTTCAGGTGATTATTTATTTAGTAAAATAAGGGCATTGTTCATGGAAAGGCTTGGTCTTTATAAACACATTCTTGTGTGTAGGGTTGTCTTTTCCAGTTATTAGTACTATGCTCAACTTCGTCCGATCAGAAGCAACATCTTTATTATAAAATATTAGGCGGTTGTTCTTAAGTTCATGCCGGTCAAAAAGTTAATGTGCTTTTTTATCACAGCAATGAATCCTTGTTTTCGAGATGGATCAAGCAAAGGTAAATGCGTTCCTGTAGTGGATAGTGTTAATGTCTAAATCGTGAATAGAGTAAAAGTCTAATACTGATTCTCTGATACATTTTATCTGATGTTCAAATTATTAGGCTACTCATTCTAATTCATTTAGGCTAAGCCTAATCTATATGCTAATTATACATAACTTTCAGGGAAGTCGAGTATTTAAAAAAAATGTAAAAGTTATTTCGTAGCGCAGTCTGTCGATGTTCGACCAAAACGTCCGATTTCAAATAGCCTACTATTTGATGAAAACACGAAATACAAAACACAATCATTATCACAAAGTTGTGATATAGGCTAGGCTAATCATTTATTCATATCACGCGTGTCGACAGTACCTGAAATGCTTTGTCCACGTAGATCGCGATGAAGAGCTCGCGACCCGCGTTTTATTGTTTCCCTCCTCTGCCTAACTAGCGAATTTTGCCCTTTAGCGTCGTGTTTGACTATGCCCAGTTTTATTCAAACTTTAAGCTTGGCTGATACTTTGACGATACATTTTTTCCCCTTATGAAAACCCTAACCCTGTATGAACTTTTGCTCCCCCTTGAGGTAATTCAGGCTTTAATTAAATGTTTAGGTTGCATATGCTGCTCTTCTGTTCAAATGGTTGGCCTGTCTCTATTGATGTAATGTTCAGCACAGGGAGTTGCTTAAATATTTCATTGCCAACCCGTGTTCATCTGTGTAAGGTCATGAAGGCAAGCAAACATGGTAGCATTGCTATGATCTGAAAATATTAGGCTATACTTGGGATAAGATAAAAGCAGTCCTTGACAGCTCATCAGATAGTAAGCAGAGTAATTAAGAGGCAATTACGGCTATTACAAAGTACTCACACTGGCTTAGATTATCTCGAGTGCAGGGGAGCACAGTGGGGTGTGTGCTGTTGAATAAGCATGCATGTAATTAAATGACAACCGTTGTAACTGGTCCAAATTATCAGGACATTGTAAATAATAGTAAACATATTTTCAAACTGTAAACAATGTGCAACATTAATTTAATATTAAAACATGAATACCTATTAGTGTTGTTTCGGTAGAAGTGTACCTGCAGCACATGCATCTGTTGTGTTGTATTAATTCATGAAGGTCAGATTCATTTTCTTACAGAAACAAAAACCATTCTTCAAGCTTATGATATGGCAGTGTCTAAAGGATTATTCAGGTCATTCAGATGTATGTGATCAGGCTAGTAATCTATTCCATTTTAGAGCTAGAAAAGAGTGAACGGAATTGGAACCTAAAACAGGCTGTGCATTCTCAAAAGGGAAAATGCCACCAGGGTTTTCTGTAGGTAACAAATGTGTCCAATAAAAACCTCAAAATGCAAACTATTTAGTCATAATCTTAAAACCAAATCAAGATAGCATGTCTCTTCACAAAAGGGATAAGTCATTTATATGGTATCTTTCAAATGAACTAAATTGGCCATGGTTGTGAAAGCCTGCATATAGCTTACGTCACCATTATTCAGTCTGAATATTTTGCCTCTGCACAAAAAGGCTTATTGAACCGAAATTAATGGTAATTAGTGGCAGTCTAGTAAAGATACTTAGTCTCCTGTGGGTCACATTTAAACTAAGTAGACACCCACTGTCTTAAAAGACTTAATTTGTGTTTTGCCCCAACACATGCAGAAAAAAGGTTGTCTTTTGTTTTTGCAATTATTTGAATCTGATTATCTTTGTTATATTTGGCAATTGTCATGTTTATGGTTATATAATTACGTCATAATATAAAGTATGCAATTTACTCCAAAATACTTAAATGAAATAAAAAAATGAACTTGATTATTTCTCACCTTGGTAGCACATTAGTAAGACTGTTTCAGTAGTGGCAAGGATTAATAAAGCAAACCTTGTGGTTTGTTAAATTTCATGCTGAGCCACTGGTAGCCTGCCAGTGTTTATTTACCCAAGCACATATTTGATTTATTTCATGATGTCGTATGATAGTCAGACCTCTTGGCACTGCGTGTACCTTTAGGGCCAGTGAACAGTACAGCCGACCTGAACATGATTCTGGCCCAGCATGCTCAGGGAACATTTGAACACGTGTTTTCTTGTTAAAGATGTAAAACTCTACACGTTTATGTTTGCTGTGCATTTTGGGATAATAAAGGAATTAATGCTTTCCCTCTCAAAGTTGTGTTTAAGAAGAGTTCAGGCAAGGAGTCTCTTTCAGCGTAGTTATTTTGGTAAAAAAATTTGTCACACTCTTTAAGAGGGAAGTGATTAATATTATGCCGGCGATCAATACAAGCGTAACTTATACTAAACACCAGGCGGCCTGGAAACAACTGACAACTAAGCACTTTAGCTAATGGTCCGTGCCTGCTGTGTAACTCTAATGTCTAGACCTCTCTGAAACGGCACAATTCCAGTGCAGTATATTCACTGTGAAAGAACTTGCACAAATGATTAGAATAGCTCATTTTAGATTTTTTTTATTTTTTATAATATGAAAAAAGAAGTAATGCTTATCAAGATTTATTTTAGTGCAACAAATCAATGTTTTTGTTTTTTTTTGAGAGAGAGACAAAAATGAGATGATAAAGGGAAAGCTTTTGATAATCTGCTCTACTTTTGGCGGTTTTCCAGGAGATAATTTGTCTTGCAACAGATATAACTGTGCATCATATAATAGGGGATGACTTTTTCAGTTCATCTGTATCCGGTTGTTAAGTCTGACGTCACGCGGCAGCGCTTCCGGGTCCAAACGCTCTATCTCATACCACAAGAAAAACAACAAACGGTGCTAATATACACACACAATGTGGTGTAATACTACAACCCTCCCTTTACTTAAATGAAAACATCCTGCAAGTTTCATAGTTTAAAACATCCTGCTCATTATAAAAAAGAAGGACACAGACGCGAGGAACAAGTGGATGGTTTAGTTTTAATCGCGTCCCGGATTGCATCGGAGGATTATATGTTGTTTCGGAGCATTTGACTGCAGATTGTTTTGTAAACGAGGCACAGTGTAATGGAGAGTTCGCAAAAAAAACATTTGTCTGTAAATGACAGTTTTATATGGATAATGTTTTTAAAGTGTTGATACTTTTGCAATGACGGCCAATCATAACAGTGGCCGTTTCTTGAGCCACCCATTAAAAAGGGATAATTTCAGACAGAATGAGGGTTGAAAATGTATATCTTTTTCTGCATATGTCTATTTGTTTTTCTTTGTGCTGAAAACATTAGAAATTAACCTCAATGAGCATACTATAATAATAAAGCATAATATTAAGTAATAATATGAGCATAATATAATAATTAAAAAAATCTGTCTTGACCCCGTTTAAAGGGTTAGTTCACCCCAAAAAAAAAATTCTGTCATAAATTTCTCACTCTCATGTCATTCCGAGCACGTAAGACCTTCGTTCATCTTCGGAACACAAATAAAGATATTTTTGAGCTCTCTGACCCCTCCATAGACTGCTATTTAATTACCACTTTCAAGGCCCAGAAAGGTAGGTAAGACGCCATTAAAATAGTCCATGTGACTTCAGTGGTTCAACCTTAATTTTATGAAACGATGAGAATACTTTTTGTGCTCAAAAAAAAAGCTTTATTCAACAAGTTCTTCTTGTCTCTGTCAGTCTCCTACGCAGTTTACGTTGGCCAGGTCCTGTGTCAGCTTCACACGCATGCGTTGTGGTGCTCACGTGAACAGCGTCGGCCAATGGTAAGCCGGTGTTCTGGCGTAGCTCTGATGTAATTCAGAAGAGTTGCACTGTATTTACTACGTCAACAGCGTAGGAGACTGACACAGGCGTGAAGAAATTGTTGAATAAAGTCGTTTTTTTGTTTGTTTTTTGTGCACAAAAAGTATCGCTCTTCGCTTCATACAATTAAGGTTGAACCACTGGAGTCACATGGACTATTTTAACAATGTCTTTCCTAGCTTTCTGGGCCTTGAAAGTGGTAATTAAATAGCAGTCTATGGAGGGGTCAGAGAGTTCCCGGATTTCATCAAAAAGATCTTCATTTGTGTTCCGAAGATGAACGAAGGTCTTACGGGTTTGGAACAACATGAGGGTGAGTAATTAATGACAGAACTAACCCTTTAAGTTCATGATATATCAAGACATAAGTGATATAAGCTAAATTAGTTGACTGGTTTGTCTCAGAAACTGCAGAGAGATGAGGGGAGAGGGGAAGTTTGACTGATGTAGACTGTTTAAAGTTTATGCGCCTTCTCCGTCCAGATGCTTTGATTTCCAGGTGAGACAGTCCTCTTCAGATAACCACTAACCTGGAATAAGCTGTTCCTCTTGGGGGGACAAAGAGAATGCTTCAAATTCCAGTCTGTCATTTCGATCTTGTAAAGCACATTGCTGAATTGCTTTTATAGAGGTGACTTGATGCAAACTACTTTAGAAAAGGGCAGACTACTACTGCTTCCACTTCAGAGTCCATTTTTTCTAAAATAGAGCCTTTTGCCTCATAGGGACAAAAAGTAAGGCATAAAAAAATCTGCTTAGCAACAACATTTTAGGAATGGGTATTGCAAGGTGGTGTTAAAGATGAGGCAGGATTTCACTGAAATGTTTCCTCCTGAATAACTTCAATATGGAGATGAAAACAAAACATTTAAATCAAAGTGCTTTTATAATTAAAACAGCTGGTCATTCATTGCTGGACAGATGTTTTTGGTAGATGGTGACTCAAATGAAAAGTGGTACAAAAAAAACCTTTTTTAAAGGTAGGTAGGTTTTATTCTACTTTTACAGTACATATATACTATATTAATACTTTCCACAACTGTAGTGATTTAAATTGTGGTTTAAAAACAATTCTCTCAAGGATTGTGACTCTCATTAGTGTGCCTGATGGGAAAATTCTACCACTACAACCGTAATTATATAAAACAGCGTGTCATATTTCAGTAATCAATCTCCCTCTATCATAACCAAAGGCATAATATCTAGAGAAAGCGATCTGTTAGCATTTCCATTCATCTCAATGGCAGTTGCTTGGCTGGTGCAGCACAAAGTGCTAGTACAAGATTTGGAATGAGATTTTTGCTCATGGCAACCCCACAAAAATACAAATAAAGTACTAAAAAAATACACTAACCCCTAAAAAAAAGTATAATATATTGGGGTTTATTTGTGCTTGCATTTTTTGTGTGTGGTTTGTAATGCCACATGTAGTTTATAAACCATTTTTGCTTCTGGCTAACAGAGATTCTTAACCCATTGCTTTGAGTTTAGTGGTTGTATAGAATAACTGCAAATTTGTGCAGTCCAAGTTAACGAGGATATTCAGTGAATCTATTTATGTTTGAGGTTTAATACACATGTCTATCATAGGTCAAATGCTTTCAGATGTCTTAAATTACTGATAATGAATGCAGCTGATCAAATGTGTGCTCTAGCAGTAACCTTGTCCCGACAAAACGAAATCATTAAGCCAGAGAATGTGTCTCAAGATAGAATGAATGTTTAATGATATGTTTCTATTTTCATAAGCAGCCTTTTAACTTGATTTAGTTCTCCTGCGGTATAAATATGACCTGCGGATTGCATAGGCACAGACTTTGATAGACCAACTATCGCAATCTTCCGGACATTAGTATGTAGAGTGCGAGCTATTTAAAATGGGTATGTTGATAGGATCAGCTGTTCCTAACAGCTTCCCATTTGAAAACTTATCAAGCCACAGCTCTCTATCACAGAGTAATCATGTGCAGGCTAATAGGTTAATGCAAGCTACCTTAATATTTTGATAAATATGTTGATGTTGTTCCACAGCTGAAATTGATAGATGGCTTGATACACTGTTCTAAATAATATAGGACGTGCCAGGTCTCTCTTATGGTTTGTAGTCATTTGGAGGCCACAGGAAGACCTAGTGCAGCTGTGAGCTACTAGAATTGGGACTATACTAAAATTGGGACTACTAGAATTGGGACTACTTTTTTTTTTGATACCTTCTCTCAGGCTTATTGATGGAACAAATGATTGCCAGCCACCTCACTGTATATTGTTTCCTCAGCATCATGATTCTTTAGCATGTTGCCTTCCTGAAGTTAATGGCTGTGAAAACTGAAAAATTATGCATTTAGAGGCAATATTTGGAGGTAAGAAGGCATCAAGGAACAACTGACTCCAGTGAGTAATGGTGCCTTTATCCGAGTTGGTTTTTGAAGCCAGTGTAGATGTAGATCCTTTGCTGTATAAAAAAATATCCCACAATCCTGTGCGGTTCATGTCTGGTGGAAAGAATAATTCCTTTCAAGGTTTGAATACATTTCTACAGAGAACAGACAAATACAAACAAACTTTCTATATAAAGCTCTACAAAAGCTCACTTTTTAAGTATTAGGTTTTGTCTTTATATATTCTACCATGATATTTTTACCAGGGTTTTTTTTTCTTTTTTTTTTTGGTCCTCACCATCTTCCTTGGTTTCTCAGTAGCATAACTGGCACAGGCAACTTATGTTTGCTCTGAGATATACATACAGTGAAGTGCACTGTATAGATTGTGCCTGAAACTCCAGCTGGAACAAAGGGTTCCCAAGTGCCTTTGTTTCTCTGGCTGGATGGCAGGTTTCTCTTCTTGCTGTTACAGCAACACCTTCTAAAAATGGGATGCTCATACACTTGCTGTGAGAGAGCCAGTGAGTAGCATTCTCTTGTGAGTGTGTTTGGGGACTTGATAAAATACCATTCTTCGGGGAGAATGGGAGGTGGCTGACAGCCGATTTGAATGGACTTGTCCTTGTGCTCTCGGAATAATGTGCATGTGTTAGCTCAATATTAAACATGTGGCAGATGTTAATGTGCATTTTGGCAAAGAACAAAATGGATACAGAATTAAGTGTATGATTACATTTTTTTAATATGTTGGGGGCTTTACGCAGGTGAAGCAAATGTGTGGGATCTAAAAGCTTGCAGTCTGTCCCTGTGCTCTTCTCTATGATCATCTGTAGCACTGTGCGAAAGGAATCTGAGCAAAGCTGGAGCAGACATCATTTCGTCCTTTTAGAGCATGACAACCACACACTCATTTCCTTATTCATGCATAATATGAGCCCCGCGGCAAAAGTTCAATTAAGAAATCTTCTTATGATTGGGGAGCCATTTAAATTGTAATGGAGAAAAGAGATTTGCTAAAAAAGCATGTCAGAATGATTTTAGGCATTTTTGTGTTTTTGTCACTGTGTTACTGTTATTGAGCTGTCAAAAAGCTGCATGAATACAGTTCAACTGTGTGCAGTCTGTTGTGGGCAGTCTGTAATATGTGCAAACATGTATGTTTAATGAACAAATGAGAACACTTTCCATGTATGTACACTATATTGCCAAAAGTACTGAGATACCCCTCCAAATAATTGAATTCAGGTGTTTCAGTCACTTCCATGGCTAAAGTTGTATAAAATCAAGCACCTAGGCATGCAGACTGCTTCTACAAACATTTGTGAAAGCCGAGCTGCTGTATCCAAGCCTTACATCACCAAGTGCAATTTAAAGTGTCGGATGCAGTGGTGTAAAGCACGCCACCACTGGACTCTAGAGCAGTGGAGATGTGTTCTCTGGAGTGACGAATCACACTTCTCTGTCTAGCAATCCGATGGACAAGTCTGGGTTTGGCGGTTGCCAGGAGAATGGTACTTACCTGACTGCATTGTGCCAAGTGTAAAGTTTGGTGGAGGATTATGGTGTGGAGTTGTTTTTCAGGGGTTGGGCTTGGCCCCTTAGTTCCAGTGAAAGGAACTCTTAATGCTTCAGCATACCAAAACATTTTGGACAACTTTGTGGGAACAGTTTGGGGATGGCCCCTTCATGTTCCAACATAACTGCTCACCAGTGGACAAAGCAAGGCCCATAAAGACATGGATGAGTGAGTTTGGTGTGGAGGAACTTGACTGCCCTGCACAGAGTCCTGACCTCAAACTGATAGAACGCCTTTGGGATGAATTAGAGCGGAGACTGCAAGCCAGGACTTCTTGTCCAACATCAGTGCCTGACCTCACAAATGCGTTTCTAGAAAAATTGGCAAAAATCGCCATAAACAGACTCCTAAACCTTGTGGAAAGCTTTCCCAGAAGAGTTGAAGCTGCTATAGCTGCAAAGGGTGGGCCAACTCCATATTAAACCCTATGGATTAAGGATGAGATGTCATTAAAGTTTATGTGCATGTGAAGGCAGGCATCCCATAACGTGTGTGTGTATGGGTATGTGTATATATATATATATATATATATATATATATATATATATATATATATATATATATATATATATATATATATATATATATATATATATATATATATATATATATATATATATCCACACACTCAATACATTCTACTGGTTGGAACATATCTGCTGGGTGAAATTTGACATTCTGGTGTAAACAGGTCTGTTTATTATAGCTGATATTTTTAAAACATGATTAAATTATACTTGCATTTAAAAACCCCTTTGTAATATATTAATTTTCCTGATTTGTTTAGCGGCACTCTAACATTGTTACGGCCCTCCTGAAAGGTGCAGAAACCAACTGTGCTGACATCTGTCGACCAGCTATCCTTTAGTTTACTTTCCTTCTTATTAGAAGTTCAGAGAGCAGGTGAGAGGAGTGATGCAGGCAGCACACATCAGGCTCACTTTTATTCTAATTATGAAGCAAGACAGGATGTTCTTTACTGTGGAGGTTAAACATTACCGTTCAGTGTCTTTTCCTGCCCCTTAAGAAACATCCGGGAAAAACCATTATCATTCACCCTGAATTGCTGTTCAACCATTACAACACATTTGTTGCGGAGATATGAATGCTTAATGTCGCTGTTAATGTTTGACTTTGAAGCATCCAATGTACGACATGTAAATATTACCTCTGACTAAACTATAAAAAAAATCTACATTCCCTCTGGGCCTCTAAGGTTAATTAAGTAATGTAAATTAGGATGATGCATGATGAAAGGTGATGTATGATGGGGAAAGAAATGAAAAGAGAAGATTTTCTCTAATAGCAATGACTTTATTATATTATTGAGATCGGCAGAAAATGGAACCATTTTAATATTCAGAAACTGGAATGAGTTTCCCAAACTCATATGAAACAAATATTATGACGCCTATTGTAAAGTCATAGTACTGGAAAGTGACATGTTCAAAGTATAAAGTTTTAAACAGCAAAATATTACATGCAGATCTCACTCTTTGAATATGCCGTGTTTGGTGGAACTGTGCAGATCATATTTTGACATTTTAACAAAATTTATATCCGCTTTGTGTTGTTACAATATATGTAAATGAACAGTGTACCCTTTTCCATGTTACCTGAACCCAGATCTCTGTTTATTTGTCAGCTAAAGACTTTTGACAGCTCCATGACTGAAAGTGTCCAAATTGGGTTTTATTATAGATCAAGCATATCCTTTAATGTGGGATTTACATGATGTGGAATAGGTACTGTGGTTAAGTTCTTAAGAAATATTAAACACTAGGCTGGTTTGCGTAACATACAATTAGCCCAAACTAATTTACACATCTTTCACTTTTGCCAGTTGCCTCCTCCATATCCAGTCAGTTATCACCTTTAGCTGAATTTAATCATTTTTAAAATATAACTTTGTAGCTTTATGTGTGTATGAGTGTGTCAGGAGAGTGCAAAGCAATTATGCACCGATTCTGTTACCGATTACAGAGAAAAAGTGAACACAAAGTGAGAATGACAAAAGGGAATCGTTATGAGTAACCTTGAAATGATTTTAGATCGAAAATGTATTTTACTAGAAGAAAAGGGTGATTTACCTCCCTTTTTCATAGCAGTATTATCCTAATGTGGGTGATTTTTAAATTTCCGTGTTCCACAGGGTCCTGATCAAGAGGTCAGATTGATGTATTTTACAATGTAGAAGTCATTTTCAGTTAGAAGTTTCATTTTCCAGCCAGCAGGATGTTATCTTCAGATCTTCAAAGTTCAGTATGGTTGTCTTTTTGATGGATTGTTAGAAAAGGTGAATCAAGGGGTGCAAAATGTATTATATATCAGGGAACAATACTGTGGGCTGTGGCATTTCAAATAATATTCGGAAAACCATACCAGCCTGTTTTTTTTTTTTTTTTTTGTGGTCAATTTGTGGTAATGGATCAACCTCAGATTGCTTTGGCCCAAAGGTCTTTTCACATTTTCTTTTGTCTTTGAGAACATTATTATTTTGATGGATCCAGCATCCATTAAATTGTACCCAATTGGTTCAAGCTGAACAAGGATCATAGAATTCAGTCTAGAATGTTCTCGTGAACTACAACCGAGAGAAACTTCACAGAGCACTTAGATGAGTGAATATATTTGACATGTTTCATTCTGTGATGTGTACATTTTTCCTGCTTATTGTAATGTCAAGAGGATGGAATTTAACAAAGTGTGCAACGAATAGAATAAAATTTTGAATGCTTGAAGGTTTTAGTTTAACCTTCATATGACCATCAATTGTTCATGCATCAGTGCCTGTATAGGGCACTCCTTAAACAAGCTGGGATGAAGTGTTTTATGAAGGGTGTAAAAACAGATGCCAGAGAAAGAAGCTAGACCAGAATTTAAGCCTGAATGTTCCCTATTATAGTGCGATACTCATTCCACAGAGCCACTCACCCTTGAAATTGTTATATGTATCAACTAAAAGCCCATTTGTGGACTTTTTGGTCTTTTACTCACTCAATAAGATCAGATCACCATCTCCTAAATTGCACCCCGAGACTTTTGTTATTTAGGGTTGTCATGCATGCATGGCATACTCAAGAGTTGGCTTTTTATTGTGTTTAGGGCCATCCAAAATCAATGAAATCCGAAAACACATGAGGTCTTACAGCACTGTTGTTAGTTTCATGTTGAATTTGTTTGTTTTTCGGTTTACTGGCAGCTTGAATGATGCAAAAAGTCAAAGGAATACAGCAGCTTTGTATTTTGTCTGATCAAATCTTTTCTGTGCAAATAAAATAGCATTAGAAATGCACAGAACAAGAGTCTATTCCCTGTGGATTACAATGAGATACATTTGCAGCTACCAAATCTGCGCTGAAGTGCTTTTCATGTTTCAAATGAATATATATTCATAAGCAAGAGGACAAAGAGCTTATACTTTCCTCGCATTCCTATGCTGCAGTGGATGCAGAAACAAATATTATTTCAGGATGTGTCCATATAGCCACTTTCCCTAAAATAATTTGTCAGCATTCCATATTTGTAGGTCTCCCTTTCCAAATATGCCTCAATCTCGGCCTGGTTTACCTCTCAGCCAGAGAAAATAGAAAAAAAAAAAAAAAAAAAAAAGGTTCATAAACCAATCATCAGAATCAGGTGACTTTTACTTAAATCATGTCATTGTTTACTTCTGTGATAGAAATTTCACCTTTTCTTGCTGTTGTCATTTTGCAGATGCTTTGCCATTATTCGCTTACAGCCACCTGAGAGTAAGTGTCATGCTGAAGGGCACACAATGAAGCAAGACCTCTGTAACGTTCCAATTCATGGATCACCTCAACCGGGATCTAAACTCTTGTTAGAAAGAAGATTTTCAAGTGAAAATAGGTTAGGTTTAAAGCAGTGGTTCTTAACCAGGAGACCGGGTTCCACTAGGGGGCCGTAGCAAAAATTCCAAGTGAGCTACAAGTATTTAAATTGCTAAATTATTATTAATATATTAAAAATGAATTTTCAAAGAAATAAATACATAAAATCAAGATGTAAACTTTTTATCTCTATTTAAAGGGTCATGCATTGTTTTATTTTTTTATAATGTTTCCTGTGGTAAACATAAGGTTAGTATGATTTTTTTTACATCAAAAATTGTCATAATTTAGAAATGAAAGACATTTTTCCTCTGCTGATTTTAGCCCTCTGTTTGAAGGGGCGTGTCTGCTGTGAGGCTTCAGTGTAAACACCCACTGCTGTGATTGGCTGCACATGAAATAGCAAAGTATTACATGTGTTACTCTCTCGACAACGTCTTCTAGTAATGACCTCTTATATGGTCATTAATTCATGACCACTTTAAGACAGTTCTGGAATAATCTTGGTTAATTTAATGCATCAATAAAATGTTTGAAAACAAGCAACTTTGTCATAAAACCCGGAAATATATTTAAATACTGAACTTTGAATATTGTGTTGGACAACAGGGAACCTTCAGGTAAAAAAGCGATAAAGCAATCAATATGCTGTTCAAAATGAAGGAAAATTGTATTTTTAGGTTTAAAAGCACAACGTTTTGTTCTGTTTTTCAAAGATTGGTGGAACATGTTCATTGTTAATGTGCTGAACTACATGTGTGCTTGCTTTGATAGGACGCCTATGTGAACTTGAGGGGAACTGGCTTAATACATCCTCTAAAAATCACCTTGAGACCAGCTGGTTCAAAATAACTGCAAAAACCTTTTTACTTACTTTATTTATTTTTCAATGTGAGTTCATCCTCTATTTTTGCACATAAATCCAAAAGATTATATTATACAAAGTTGCAAAGTTTTGTAAAGACAATAAGCAGTTTATTTAGAAAAAAACGGTGAGGTGATCATTACAGAGGAACCATACAGAGAGAAGGTTTAATTTAAATGTATAAAGGGACAAGAGCCACAGCAGACCACAACACGCTCCAAGGACTACGGGTCTTAACTTGAAAAGGCATTGGGCTGCTTCTCGCATACTACATACAGTATAGATGTGAGACAATATGGTTTTCTGCAGGTTTAAGCAGCTGGGAGATTCACCAGAGGGGAGGTGAAAAATAATGGTCTCCCTTCACCTGGTGACTTCCCTTCCCTTCCCTTCTTTTCCCGCTCTGTGTTTTACACGAGTTGTACAGGTTCATAATTCTCAATTCTGCTGAGCATTAATTTAGCAGCGACAGAAGGGGTTCCCTGGAGGAACCCAGGTGACAGCTTCATTTCAAGCCTCTTTAATGTTGTGTGGCTGCTAAGTCTCTGGCTCAATTCTCAAAAGCACCATAAAATTCCTCAAGCACAAAATATTACAGTTTTGCGCAGCAGCTTTTCAATTTGTGTTTGTCATGCGAATAAGGGCTTAGTAGGCTTACGCTGACAAGTTACGTTCTATGCAGAGTGTTTATTTAATTGTTGTTAATAAATGTTCCACTAAAAGCTGAGAAGATCTGAAAGCCTTTTTTGAGTTTTTCCTAAACTGTCTGGGTCATCAAGGCAAATCATGACATTATTTGACCTCAACTTTTTTTCCCCCTCTTTCATTTAGAGATTGAAAAGTTTGAAGGAGACGAGTTGAGGAAAGATGGTGAGGTGAAGAAATACTTGGATATCATCAGCAACAAAAACATCAAACTGTCAGAGCGTGTGCTGATCCCGGTGCAGCAGTATCCTAAGGTAAGACCTCAGTGTTTTGTACAACGTACAAAGGAGTGATGATGTGATGGCCAAATCGATGTTATAGTCATATGGTGATCAGAGAGGATCAAAAGCAATTCATCAGCTTTGGGATTGGGATTGCTGTGCTCTCGATAATGACTTAATGCGTTCTGTATCTGGCAGGAGCAAACTAGATTGTGTCAGATTCTGATTTGTGCTGCACTGCAGATCTGCTGTTATTTACACCTTATATTTCTGTCCTAGCTGAAAAGGTTCCTGGCTCTCTCAGAGTAACAGGCACGCCGCATCTGTTTCGAGCTGTTCAAACATTATTCTGCCTCATCTTGTAATCAGGAAATTATTCTTTTTTTTATGCTTTACCAGCTGGCATCTCATGCATCTGTTAAATTTCAGCTTCTCAGCGTCAATATAGTTTCATTTTATTTAGTAATACGGTCCATTTCGGACCAAGGCGATTGATTGATTGATTGATTGATTGATTGATTGATTGATTGAGCTTCCTGTGGGGCTTCGACTTTGTAGCAATTGTATTTGTTATGTTGATCAGTTTTATTCACAGATAACAGCTGAGGTATTTAAATGTGCCATAAAATGAGACATGTAGCGTATTTGGCGCTGGGTGGTTAAGTTTGATTTCCGCTGATAGTTTGATTATAGTGATTCAGTCATTAAAGAGCCCAAACTGCCTGGTTTGATTCATTTAGAAACAATATTACATATTGCACATCACAGTTTTGCCAGTAATAGTAAAGTCAGTTTTTTAGGTAACTGGTTATTTACGTCAGACTACTCTATCGTTATCACGTTCGGTGCACCCGGCACTCTTTTATTCAGCATTGTGCTTTGAAAATGAGTGGAAAAAGCCCATGAGCATCACACAGACGGATCCATAAAGCTTCTGAGCTTCTCATATGCTCCCTCGTTTTTTACTGTTTCTGCTTTAGGAAATGAATCCCGGGAGCACTAAAATGCACAGACTGTTTGATGGGTTTAGTAGATTTGTGCTGTCGAAAAATGAGTACAAAGAACACGCCTTAGGTTTAGATTTTACATGTCTTGTTCGAGTTGTAACAATGGCTTTTTGTTTTCCCAAATCCCTCTTTCCTGAGGATCTTGGCTGCTTTGTAGTTATGGTAATTTTATGGGAAAGTTCTCTTGTGATATTCCCAAAATGTGAGAAATATCTGTAAAATGTCATGTTGCATTGATCAATATTTAGTGTAGTTTATGTAATTTTTTTGGAATTTTACATTTTTGTTAAAAGTTAAGAGGGTGTATTTTCCTCACAAATGTAAGCAGATCAAAGATGTGTTTTTGTGAAAAATAATATTTTTCAGATGCAAGATTTTTTTTTGTGGAATCTAATTTTAGGAACTTATTGATCTGATCTGAGACAAGACTACACAGTATATCGGAATCATATCGGTCAGTATCTGTTTTTCTTTTAATTTGTCTGTATTGTTGATTTAAAAAAATATTATAATAATAATTCTCCTATTTTTACATTTTAGATACCTTTGCATAACTCAAAGTTAATCATTAAAAACACTAATAATTTAATAATACTTTTTTTAAATGTAATTTTGAGAATTCTCAGAATAAATGCAGATTTTTCTTACTGTATGGTATAATGTTTGGATGGCAAATTCACTTGCAGTTCATTAATACAAATGTCTTTAGTTTTTAGGGTTTTATTTTTCTATTTATTTAGAAAAATAGTATAGAATTTTAATATCAGCCATATATCGGTTATCTACTATAACATTTGTCGCATAACAAAATACACAACAAAATAATTATCATCTTATTGTTATTTAATACCAGAGCATCCTTTAAAGGTGGTATTATTTTTTATACTGTTGTCTGAGGTCAACTAATGATGTTTGTGTGGTTTTTACATTCAAAAACATCATAATGAATAAGTAATAGGCTATTTTCTACACTGGTTTTGAGGCACTCTCCTGGACGCTCTGTTTTTATGGGCGTGCCGCACTGTAGACTTGGATTGGATAAGATTTGCATATTTAATGAGCTTCTGCTCCTCTGTCAGTTCACATGAGGGAGAGATTATTTTGAAAGCGGCAACCGGAATGATTCTCTCACAGGGCTCGCAAAATGTCTTTATCAAACACAATGATTTATCTCTCATCCACCCGCGATTGATTGGAATATTATTTTTTTATTACTTAGCCTGCCCGATCAGTGGATATAAGCGCGATCCGCACACACACACACACACACACACACACACACACACACATGCACGTGCGCGCACCCTTCGAATATCAAGTCAAGAGAATGAACAATGCAGATCAAGAAAGGAATATTATTTCACTATTTATGATTCCCCGGCCTGCCGACGGGCTTACATTTTGGTAGCCCGTCTGGAAAACGCATAGCCCGAGCCCTAGCTCATACATGTCCGGGTCTGATCCCGAATCGCATTGAACCAACAAATAAAGGATTCTCCAACCTGTGACAGCGTGCTAAGGTATGTTCTGTTAGACATGTACACATAATCAAAACAATCTGTAACAATGCAATACTATCACATATAAAAAAAACATGTTTTACTCACATAAGTGTGTTGCACCATTCCTGTCGGATATAGAATTATATAGAAGGCACAGCATTGGGTTTAATCTCAATATGTCTGCAAATCCAGTCTCGACCTGTGTTTTATTTACAAACCATTCCGCAGTGAAATGAAGCAAACAAACCTCCACTCATTCCTAATATTAGGATCCGAAGGAAGCTTATGCAGCGACTGTGTTCTTCCACAACCAGGCAGAGCGCAATATCTTGCTATCTTCGGCATGTTTATTGCTCGGTAGCGCAATCCGTTTAGCTCCACGAGTCGGTGGGCGGGGCTACAGAAGCAGGCGTACACATTTATCTGTTGAGGTGTTGTTTCCCCATTCTGTCACGTCATTGATCAAGAGCTCTTGTTTTCTGGGCCTGGTGTTAATAAAAGCTTTTCTTTGACTAACAAGGAAGTTTTCAGCTTCAATACTTACAGGATATTCTTATATCATGATGAACTTTTATATATCAAAGGCTCAGGGGAAAGTTGATTTCTCAATTCATCACCCCTTTAAAATAAGTCCTGCTAAGAAAACATTTTACAAGTATCCATTTTTTACTTGTCATCATTGCACTTGATACGGATTTACAAGCCATTTCTTTGGTGTAGACAAGGCCACAAAAAAAAAGTTAGCTTAACACTCAGAAACCACCTTACCTCAAAATCAGTTGATCAATGAACTTGTGGACCATAACAGATAATAGCTTATAGAGTCTAGACATTGTTATGCTCTCTGTTACAAATCCCCAGGATTTATCTACGTGCAGTTAATTAATCTGTGTGTGACGACATCGCTGTCTCAGAGTTTTGTTTAATCATGCTTGATGAGACAGTCTCCAAGGAAGAGCATCTCTGCTGCAGCTCAGATTAAGTGAGCTGCAGTCGATATTTGGTTTCTTTGATCCTCACATTAAATTAGGCTATCTTTAGTTTATATATTTGCATAATGAAGAATAGGCCTTGTGGACCCTAAATGGCAGTTTGTTTTGTGTCCTTTCACTATTTTGTTGACCTTGACATGAATTACTTGTTCTGAGTCTGAGTTTTGCATCATTTCCGATTGAGACTTTTTATGCGTTGCTCCATTGCTTCGAAGACCTTGTTTTTCATGACAAGATATTCACATCACTGTCGTGCTATAATGCAATGACGTGTTCAATAATTAACTATTGAGAAATATGAAAGAACAATTAATGCATTTACAGTAGCACTGACGGTAGGCTCTTTTTAAATGATTTTATTCAGTGAATATTAAATTCACTGGCTTCTCTGAGCTGAGAGAGATTGACAAGGTTATAGAAGACATGGGAACTAAAACTTAATTATTATTATTAAAGAATGCTATTTCTTTCCTATGAATTGCAGCCTATATTGTCCACAATCCCCTTTATGAATTACACAGTCAGGGGCAGTGTGATCATGAAGAGAGAGTACAACTTGGCTCTGCCATGGTGATTGATTTGGTTGGTTGGTTGGTTGGTTGGTTGATTGATTGATTGATTGATTGATTGATTGATTGATTGATTGATTGATTGATTGATTGATTGATTGATTGATTGATTGATTGATTGAAACACACCCAACTTTTTTTTTTTACATTTTCTTTCATAATTCACAGACCACTAAAAATTTACATATTTTAAAAATAACTGTGCTATTAATCAACTTATAATGAGAAAAACTGTCACTATACCTTTGGATGTACACATTTAAAGGGATAGTTCACCCAAAAATGAAAATTCTGTCATCATTTAATCACCCTCAAGTTGTTCCAACCCTTTATGAATTTCTGGTAACACTTTATTTTAGGGTTCTAAAATAATTCTTGCTATTAACTAGTTGCTTATTAGCATGCATATTACTAGGATATTGGCTATTTATTAGTACTTATAAAGCACTTATTAATGCCTTATTCTGCATGACCTTATTCTACACCCCTTAATCCTACCCAATTTAAATGCTATTAATTATTAATAAGCTGTAAATTAGGAGTTTATTAAGGCAAAAGTCATAGTTAATAGTGAATATGTGTTCCCCATACTAAAGTGTTACCTAATTTGAAGAACATGGGTAACTAAACTGTTGATAGGCTCCCATAGACTTCCATAGTATGCAACAACAAAAATACTATGGAAGTCAGTGGGGCCTATTAACTTTCTTCTTTCAGCAAAACACAATCAGAGTTATAAAAAAATCCTGGCTCTTCCAAGATTTATAATGGGTGTAAATGGTAACTTGGATTTTGAAGCCCAAAAAAGCGCATTCATCCATCATAAAAGTAATCCATACAGCTCCAGGGGGTCAATAAAGTCCTTTTTTGTAAGAAAAATATCTGTGAGTCTAGTTACGGTGGCCCGACGCATGACGTATTGACCAACCCAGAAGCACAGAGAATAGAGCAAAACAAAACACTGGTCATGAGTTAGTAGTCTAAATGAGAATTTCTTTAAAAAGAGAAAATAGTTTGAACCGTGAGAGCCGTCTACTAACTACTCTCCTAAGCTTACGATACTCCTACATTCTACGTTGTGCGGCAGGTCAGAAATCACTCTTCAGTCGGAAGTGGACTCACGGATGGTTATTACCAGAAGCTAGAGATTATGCCATAAATGACAGAAAATTCTTCTCATTGGCAGAGAAAGAGTTAACTTTCAGTAATATTTGAGTGAAATGAACTCAAATTAATTTAATTGAGATAATTTATCTGAGTTAAACACAGTGATATAGAAAATTCACAATTCACAACATGAGCACTCCTTTTTTTCTCAGTCAGAGAGAGAAAAGTGTCATCCCACGTGATTGAGAACTTTTAGTGTGTTACATTACCCCTAGTCTCCCCTACATCTTGTTGGGAGTCCAGTTTCTGCTACTGTATTGAGATTGTCAGCAAATATGCTTAGTTGATGTGTTTTGGATGGTGTCCACCAAATGTTGAATCACTGGATATTTTTATCCTGGCTTTTATTTCTCCTACAACTCTTCCTCCTTATATTTCTTTGCAAAGACCTGTATATATTTTATTGTGACATCACAAAACTACACACTCTTTTTCATTTTTCATCAGTTATCTGTATGCAAATAAAGTGTTTGATTTACCATAACTTGCACAAAAGCACAGTCAGTTGTTTGCAATGAAATATAGTCCCTGCTGACATAGACCTCAGATACCTGTGAGCACTGATAGAAATCAAGGGAGTGTCACACACACACACACACACACACACACACACACACACACACACACACACACACACACACACACAGAGAGAGAGAGAGAGAGCGAGAGAGAGAGCAAAAGGGAGGCCAAAAGATGAATGGGGGTACCTGCATCACCATCTAGTAAAGTCAAAAGGCACGGTCACCATGGAAACCACTGTATTTTGATATAGGAGATGGATTTGGGCAATCTATCAAAGGGCATATCTGCACATCTGAGCATCACTGCAAATTAGTTTTATGAGTGTCAGTGTTTTTTTTTGTTTTTTTCTCTCATAGGTAATGGTATTATTTTAATCAACAATATTCAGAAGGGATAACTGGGACATCTTGCTTTACACTGTAGTGTACTTCATTGTGTTTGCATGGGTTTATAAGGTAGCCAGACCGCCTTGGCATCTGATTTGTCAGAGGATTCTAATTAAGACTTAGCAAATGTCCTATGGGTACATCTGTTTGTGCAGAGAGTCATTAGAGGCGCAGTTGACGCTATGCTTGTTTTGGTGCAGTGCACACTGATGAATCAAAATGGTGTGGAGTGTATGTTGTGTAGTAAGCTATGCTATCATTCACCTGATTCCATTGGGCTGAACATTAAATTTACAAACACATGTCCAGGCAGCAGCACATGCTAGTGGTGCAAAAAAAAAAACTTGCATGATCAGCACCTGGATCAAGGTGGTTGCTGCATTGCCCATATTTTCAGCCATTTTCTGATTTTTATGCTGCACCATTTCAAACCTATGTCAAATCATCTTATAAAGAACTTCCTTTAAGGTATATGTGTGTGTGTGTGTGTATATATATATATATATATATATATATATATATATATATATATATATATATATATATATATATATATATATATATATATATATATAAAACAATTCTTATATAAAATATCTCTTAAAGGCACAATATGTAAGATTTTTGGATTAAAATATAAAAAAATCACTAGAACAATGTTATATATTTTGTTGACTTGTGTACTTACATTATTCCAAATGTTTTCAAGAATATTTAAATCCAGAGAAACAAGCAATTTTAACGAGGACACAGACCATGTCCGTGCTTCGCCTATCAATGACATCATACCTGCATTACCCTCGGTTTCTCGTTTTATTTTGTAGAAACCATGGAAACACCAGAGACGCTTTAATATATTATGTGTTTTATTAGACAGGTGAGCAACTGTTTGGATAAATTAATCGACATTAATCGAAAACTAATTATTGTTATATAGCTCAACACAGTTAGTCTTATTGTTTAAATCTCATTTTCTTGATTTACCGCGAGTACCATGTTTTACCATGCCTAATATCAATCTAGCTTACTGCAGTGTGCAACAAGTGTCTCATAGTGTATCATAGTAGCATTTTAACATAACTTTCAACACACTCAAATATGATATATGATAAAATAGCGTTGTTACCCTACATACACGAGCGGAAGAAGCAGAACCAGTCGTCTGCAGCATAATAAAAGCTCTGCGAAATCAAGGCATCATCAAGCTACGCCACTGTTTTGAATAAGCGAACTCTAGCGACGAAAAATTACATATTGTGATTAACACTGATTTATGGATATGTTATATCTAATTTAGTATAGTAGTAATAATAATAATAATATATTTTAAATTAATCAATGTTAAAAGATTTCAGTGGTTTTAAGGCTTTCATGCTACTATTTTACATTAATTCTACAGTATGTTGCTTATCATTTACAATGTTGTAAAGTCAGGCCTGCAAGAAATGAACACATAAGAAAATGTTTTTAAGCATTAAATGGCAAAAATTGTAGAGTGTTTAGCCAGATTTCTTGAAGACATTCATAAAACCATGCTAGTGTAGCATTCAGAATTCACAGTGATGCTTTATTGTTGTGGTAAACTTCCAGCTTCACCTAAACCTTTCGTCAAAACCAAGCATCAAGAAAAGACGCTAACAGATCTACCACTGAGGTTTTCCTTTATAGTTCTGAAAACACAACTAATCCGTTGAATAGTAACGCCGGAGGTTGTTGTCCCCATAGTATGTGGCTTATCTGTCTCCAGTTTTATGACCTTTACATGGAGGTGTAGGCAAGCTCTGCACACAAAGATAATCGAATTGTTGTCTTGTTAAAGAATTCCCTAGTCCCAAAGGCCGACCAACCTTGTCAAAGGTGTTTAACATAGATAAGCTGCTGAACAGATTCAAAATCGAACAGAACACAGAGGGGAAAAATAAAAATAAAAAATCAACAATAGTGAGGAAGTTGTATCTTCTTAATGAATTAAAAGCCCCTGCTGAGGCACCTTTCTTTGTTTTCAGGAAGGTTATTTATATAATTGTAAACATGAGCTCAGATAACGTGGATTTCTTGTGGTGCACAGTTGTTGGTTCAAGATTTGGAGAGACGGAAATTCATGGAAAGAAACACTGAGCCTATGGGAATATGGCTTCTTTCCTAATCGGTTTATAGGGCTTATCCCAGTATGTTTCAAATGACCAACACCCCATGGGATAACACACTCACTAAGCAGCCAGCGGAATGATGTTGGTGCCATAATCTTTAGCAAACAAATATTTTTGCACTTGGAAAACTTGTAAATGTGTGACTTTCCAATTTTTCGACCTTTCCAGGGCATATGTTTGTTTTAAGTGCTAACACCAAAGTAACATGGGACATGTAGTCGAGGGAAGAGAGTGGATGCCTCTCATCTGTATGGGTAGCAGTGTTTTAACCTGTCAGACTCCTGACTCTGAGATGGTCTTAATGCTCTGTTTGTTTACCCTACATCTGTGCTGTCAGCCCCAGAGTGTCAGAGCTCAATATGGGTTCTGTAATGCAGAGGATCCATCATCAACTTTTCCTCAGGCTGTTACCTTTTCTAGTGTTGCAGTGAACACAGTGTGTTCAAAATGTTGGAACATGCACTTTAGTTCGATATCATACATATTTGTTATGCATTCTGTTTATGTGCATCTCATTTTTTCCCACAAATATGCTTAAATATTTATATAATAATGTTGTAAAGTTAGTCAGGCATATAGCTTTCTGTGCAGGCAAATATTTATATAGTAGTTTCAGCAAGGGCACATTCATCAAAAGACTTAAAAGTTCTATATTACATTAATGCTATTGTTTTAAACGTATTTATTATATATATATATATATATATATATATATATATATATATATATATATATATATATATATATATATATATAAGCACAACTGTTTCAAACATTGATAATAATATGAAATGTTTCTTGAGCATGTGATCATGGATCATGTGACACTGAAGACTGGAGAAATTATGCTGAAAATTCAGCTTTGCCATCACAGGAGTAAATTGCATTTTTAAAATATTTTTTCCATTTGTAATAATATTTTACAACAACGTTTTACTGTATCAAATTAATGCAGCCTTAATGTGCATAAGAGACTTCTTTAAAAAAACATTTATATATACAGAAATATTCAAATACACTTTATTAGTCATTATCACAAAGCCCTTTGGCTTATTCTGATGTTAAATATGAATATTGTTGAATATTGCCTAGTATCAATGCTCTCCCTCTTTCTTCTAGCTCATTAGCCTCCACTAGCAGCCAACACTGGCTCTTTGACTCTCATCTCTATTTAACACCATAGCACTCTGCCTCTGTTTAAACCATTCTTTGCTAATGCCTGTGTCCATCGACTGTAGCCAAGCCATCTCTCCTGGCCATTATTACATCTCTCCCAGTCCTAGTCCCCAACAATAATCCTGCTATCAGCCAGTGCTAGACCTCGCTAACAGCACAGCTGGCTACACTGGCGGTAGCCATCTTACCCCATCTGCGGATCTTATCTGGTTTCACAGTTTATGGCAAGGGTGCTGTGTTTCAACCTCCAACTCAAACTGCACTAATGGTTATGTTAAGTGTTCCCTTCGCCAGCTTTGGCTGGTGGCACATTTTGTTGTGAAACCTGAGAAGTTTTGTGCCATTTTCGCTGAAACAGCTTTACATCATAGTCATTTATACTGGATAAGATGCAGACTGTAGCTGTTTCTGCAGAGTCTATAATTCCAGGTTTAATTGGCACAGTCTGAAACCTAAATCCATAAATAACATGAGATGGCATGTGTCTTGTGCTTAAATGGGTCCTATTATGCTTTTCTTTTCTTTTTTTTTTTTACACTTTTAACTTTCTTTAGTTAATGTTGCAATTTGAGCATGAAGAAGGTCTGCAAAGTTACAAACCAAAAGTCCACTCCAAAGACAGTTGATCTCCATATCAGTAAGCACTGTTTCTGAACTCCCTGAAACGCTTCTGTCGTGCTTAAGGTGTTTTGGGTTGATCAGCTTAGGATTCATGGCAAAACTGACACCATAATTAGCTTATTTACAGTAGTGTTTACAGCGCCTCAGGAAGCCTGAGCAGCTGATACTTGCCGATTATAAAAGGGGCGTTACATTTCTGACACACGCTCTAAGTGATAGACCAATCACAACAGACTAGGGCTGACTGACCAATCAGAGAAGACTGTGCTTTTTGGAAGGCAGGTTTTAAAGAAACCGAAACATTAAATGACATAAACATATTGTAGTAGACTGTAGTTAACCTGTAAATGAGCATAATTGGACCCCTTTAATGTGTCTTTAGCTCAGTAAATCATATTCAGTCATTGTGAATTGGCAGCAGATTGAAACTGCCCGTGTCCCTCAAGATCTCCTGTTCCAATTTTTTGATATGATGAGATGCACCAAAAATAGATTAGTATACTATTGTTTTTTCATAACAGATAAGAATATGCACCATTGCAAAAAAATGCAGGAAAGTGCAGAATAAAAAAAAGGACTTTGATAACTATAGAGGAGCAATTTGCATCAATTTACATCTGTTGAGATTGGAACAGCAGAAGAGAAATGTTCTAGAACAGCACTCTTAGTGCACCACAAAATGAAATTCAGAATTAAGTACACAATGCATTAGGGAGTAGGAGACAGATTTTAAATTCTTAAGACTCTTTTTCAGGAAGTTTAAATTAACAAGCAAAGCTGGTCTTAGTGCAGGGATTCTCAACCTTATTTGGTCTGTGACCCATTTTTAAGTTCCAAAATTCTTGAAACCCCACGTCGGAGAACTTGACGATCTCACAGGCTTAATTCCTGGCAAAAAAGAAGGTCTACCTGGAGAGAGAGAGCCTAGATATATTAATGTCTAGATACATATTCATGTCTATGGCAACTGATATTGTATTGTGTTCTATTGTATTGTATTGTATTCTATTGTATTCTATTCTGTTCTATTCTATTCTAGTTAAACCAAACCTAACATACCACATTTCACCTAGTAATTAAATATTAGTGATTATATTTGTTCCTTGAAAGAAAGAAAGAAAGAAAGAAAGAAAGAAAGAAAGAAAGAAAGAAAGAAAGAAAGAAAGAAAGAAAGAAAGAAAGAAAGAAAGAAAGAGAAAGAAAGAATTTAATGTGCATGGTTACGTTAATCTTGGGGCGAAAAATGCTTTTTGATGCGTATTGTGTAGTTACAGCATACATGATGACGAGTCAACAAAAATGTCTCCGATAGGATGACTGTCAGTATGTGATGATGGTAAAATGCGTCTGGCGGTGATCGTGCCAATATGAAGCTGATCAAGAGCTCAGTGGTCTTGAATGGCTTCTGAAAAGATTTTGACAGAGAAATCAATGTAATGCACATCGGCGAGCGCCGAGCGCAGGTGAAGGTCCCTGTCAAAGGGACTCATGTGTGAAAAGTCATTTGTTCAGCCAGCCACACACACACACTAAACTCACTGCGGGCTCCAAAAATAAGTGATTCTGCATGACAGCACAGTGAATAGCCATCCAGGCTTTTTAAGTTATCAATAAACACTGCAATGCATGCTTTCCCAGGATTTTTGCAGTGCTTTCAGACGTACACACTGATCTAGGCTCTAGAAGTGTGGGTCAGTGATCTATTCTCTATCACAACAGCACACCATGTGTACTTTCTTAGGAGTCACATTTGCTCATAATAAGCCAATGCGGTTTGACACTTATGCCTCCGGTTGTCAGGTTTATCATCCTCAGCCTGTCAGTGCTGCATAATGCCCATCATTCTGTGCCCTGCCTCTGCCGGGGACTGCGAGGGACAGCTTGCATCGCTTCAAACCTCATCCAGCACTGAACTGTGCCCCCTAATAAAGCCTAAATTGCCCACCATGGAGCAGGAGAGTGACTCCAGACATTCATTAGCTTAATGAAAACAGGCCACTCCACTGCAGCCGCCCAGTGAGCATCTTCACACTGTAGCTGAGGCAACCATCTGCTCCGAGGCACCCAGCCAGCTGCAGAGTATTCCTGTCATACACACCCCATTGGAGGGGATGCAAACGGCACACCTCCACTCCGAGAGAGTTGGTCATCAAGCTTTGGCGCAGTGCTGCAGTGTTGCTAAATATACTGCCCTACCCTCACCTCAGCCTTTCACCTGAAACTGTTTTCATTTGCTTTGTGGCTCCAGCCAAATTCAGTGACAGTTCTTCTGTGTTTCGCCAGCTAAAGTTCCCTACAGCTGCATCTACAGCCTGACTGGGAAGAGCATGTGTTGAGGAGTTTCCAGCCATGTGCTAGGCAGGGTATGTCAACATGTGTTATAGCCAACTGTTTCATTCTGGCCGCCACAAATCAGATAACCTTTACAAATATTTGAAGGGCAAATTTACTTCCCTTAGTGATGTCTGACTTATTGGTCTGGAAACTAACAACAAATAGTAAACTGTACACGTGTTCCACACAGAATGCTTCATTTGTTATAGTTTGTCACATTGTTGACTGTCATACATAACCTACATTTATTTATTTATGCGTTTTGCACGGTAAAATTCGGTAAACTATTGCAGAGAAGTTGCATCTTTAAATTCATCCCCACTACTACAGCCATGCACACAATGACATTTAGCCCAATTCTGTTTTTTTTTAATCCTGTTTCTTTTGCCATTTCGCAGTGTTTTGTAAAATGGCATGTCAAGTTAAAATACATTGAAAAATAGTATGACTGTATACAACAACTCTTGGAATAGTCTCAGCCTCAGGACCGCTGGCTGAACATCTGATGCATATGGCACACAATTTTTTTTTTTGGAGATACTTCAGGAATTTCAAAGTTGTCATCTGATTGGTTGAATTCTACAGGATGTCCGTGAGACGTGTGTGTTGCCCGCCTGGAAACAAATGCTGTGACCAAACTCCCCCGTGGAAGAAGAACCCTGTAGTGTTTACAACTGTAACAATGAGCGCTTACCAGGCTGGAATTTTAAAAGTATGTGGAGTTTGCGGCTCCATTGTTGCAGTAAACTTGCGCAACGTTCTTGAATTAATAATTTATGGATAGGGATGCACGATATTATCGGCACGAAATCGGAATCGGCCGATAAACGTTTAAAATATGCCGATATTAAAAAAAAATATCGATATGCTTTGCCGATATGATAACGTGTTGATATACGCCTGCAATAACTCGCCTGTGCAAGGAGTGCTATAGTGATAAAACCATGTCAGCACTGTGGTCACACTTGTGAAAACAGGCAAATACATTGCATGTATGGTGATTTATATTGACAGTTTTTAAATGCTGCCTTGAATTTGTGAATGCGCGTGCAGAAGGACGTGACCGTCAACAGTAGAGTTGCCAGGTTTTCCTATCAAAACTAGCCCAAAACAAGCCCAACCGCGTCTCCCCACTCTCTAGCGCGTGCGGCAGCCTCCACAGCAGCAGAATCCTCCTCCAGGTCCTAGTGCCCCTCCGGTAGAATGTTATATATATGTAGTGGGGGCGCTGTTGTTACAGTAATAAAATGAAAAGTAGAACACACAAATAAATTGAAGTTACTTCTTTTTCTGAATAAATAAATCAGTAATGATGTCATAAATCACAAGCAAGACTAAATTAAATACTTTTATATACAGTTTATTAATCTGTAATAAAGTTGTATAAAAAGGATGATGAAAAATAATCCAAGGAGCTCTAAAATAATTGTAGAATTGTTTATTTGAAGCTAAAGACAGCATCAACTGATGTCACACCACCCCCACTTCATGTGCACAAACATTAAATCCAAAAATAAAATATTTAGGTTACAACTGCATCTGTCTGGGATGAAAAATCACGGACCTCATTATTGTTATTTTCAGAGCTTTTAATATACTCTTATTATAAAAAGAACTTTATTAACATTTATTTATCTTTAACAAGTATCCTTGTAGTAAGGAGACCTCAGAAACTAGAATAAAAAAAAGCTTTTGCTCAAAATGTGAAAAATAAATAAACGTATATCAGTATCAGCATCGGCCAAAATGAGCTGAAAAATATTGGAGTATTGGATATCGGCAAAAATCCAATATTGTGCATCCCTATTTATAGATGCATGCCGGTCTGTTATTGCAGGGACATCGACTTTACATTTTCACGCCCCTAAACATGACGTGGAACAAAACAAATGTCTCCAGTCTGAAGGTCTGGTTACGCGAGACTACTCTTGGAATAGCTTTAGCATGTTAATGAACATGACAATGCTGGTCCGATTTGGTCCAATATTTAGATCTGCTACGCATGCTGCTGCAGAGCAATGGACTTGCTACTGCCAAAAGATACACTGACACGCTGCTGTAAGCATGTAAGATATGCTTCTGCTGCATATATATGCATACATAAATCCCATAGCAGATCTAGATAGGTGGAGCTGGGGTGGTTGAGTGTTTCAGGGGAACTCTGATGGTGCGCTGCAGGGCTACCCTACAGCAACCTGAACCAGACTATTTAAATGTTGAGCAAGCAATCTCATTGGCTGCAAGATCAGCAGAGGCCAGTCAGTTTGTGCCATGTGGTAATGATTGCAGTACCTATCAGCCTGTGCCATCTAGAGCTTTATGGCTGAACTAGATCTATGTAACTGATGTATAACGATCTGTTTAGATGCGTTTTCAACATCCAAAAGGTCACTATCTTATTCTGTTTTATTGTCCTTAGTAAAGTCCATGAAAAATGCTTTTTTTAAAGGTTTCTCAAAAACATATTAAATCTAAAGTGAATTTAGAGGGGCTGCTGGCTAAGGGGATTGTGGCAATACATCAGAAAAAGTGATGAACACTGAACATGAGCAGACAGTGATGAAGTGAGACTGTTATAAGGGGAATTTGATGCATCATTTTATACAAGGGCACTTTTTCTTACAATGGCAGCATTTATTGACTACTTAAGATTTGTTGTTATCATGGGCATTAGACAATCCTCAGCAGCCCAAATCTGATTACAATGTGTAAAAGACTCAGTAATCCCTTGACGATACAGTTATATGATGCAGAGATGTGAGTAAAACAACAGAGAGAGGGTGAGGGGCGGGAACGGTGTGGGCCAAGTGTTCTCAATGACCGCTGATCTGGTGTGTGACTGAAATGTTAGTTGCTGCCCCAAGGCAGTTACTGGATAGCTCATCATCTGTGTAGTATTACTTGAATCCCCATTGGAAATGAACTCATTACATTATGCCTCATTCAAGCATGGACTCCTGGATCGTTTTGAAGATCCCTTTTGGCATTTGGTACATGTTATAATATCTCTGAAAGCAGCGGAGCCCAACCACTGACCCCAAACATCGATTAGACACATGAATGGCTACAGTGCCCTACAGAAACAGGTGTAGACTCTCACATCTTTTTTAATCATTTCTGACAAACTTCACAAAAACTGTGAAAGCTGTAAAAATACGCTTGATCGACGACTGCCACAGATTTAATTTTGAGCCAAAAAAGAATTTTTCATTCTCTCACTGTAACTGGTTTTGTGCATGATGGGAAAAACCAACTTAAGTTTGGAATGTTTTTTTTTTATTGACTGTGAGGTAACTGAGGCAACCGAAGCAGGCAGTGTGAGAGACCAACCATATTGCCTTTTCTCTCCTTATTACAGTTTAATTTTGTTGGGAAACTGCTGGGGCCCAGGGGCAATTCCATGAAAAGATTACAAGAGGAAACGGGAGCAAAGATGTCCATCCTCGGCAAGGGTTCAATGAGGGATAAAGGCAAGGTGAGATGACTGGCAACAACTAATTTTTTTTTCTCCCTCTGTACTGTATAAAGTTAATGTTTCATTAATGCTTTGAGAATTGTTATTATTGACAGTGATTTGTTTGTAACCATAAATGCCATAACTAAACCAGCATATTTTCAGATAATAAATGTCTAAACTGACTGCTTATGACAAAAGAAAACTACCTGCCTTTGATTAGAGCGGTGTTAACCCATTTGTTGATTTTTGTCTATGAGAAACTAAAATAGCTTCTATGGAAGCCTATTTCTGCCACATTAGAAAAAAACAAACCCTGCTTTGCTAAATTGTAATTATGACATAAAAAGACAAAATTATGATATAACAAGTCATTATGAGATAAAAAAGTTATAATTATATTAAAACATTTTGACTTATCTATAATTAGATTTTATATCAATAATTTCAAGTGTAAACTGTTGAAATAATACCAAGTCATATTTTTTGGTCATAATTATGACCTTTTTTAAATCTCATGACTTTATCTCATAATTATCTCTGTCTTAGTATGTTGTAACTGACTTTTATCTTATAATTATGACCTGTGTCAACTTTTACATTTGATGTCATAATTATGATTTATCAAAGCATGATATTTTTCCTTATTTGGAGGAAATGGGCTTCTATAAGCTTGTACATGCTGTGCACACTGCATTTATTCCAGAGCAGAGTGCTTTATCCCTTAAATCCTGTAAACCTTTCATTTCTGCGAGTCTAACAAGCATCAGAGCTGACAGAGCAAAGTGTGAGATGACGCTGAGACTGAAGATCATTACCTCCACTATATGCCCCTACATAGAGGAGGAAGTGCTGTTTTAGCATTTACTGACGTACACATTCTTGAAAAGAGAAATATATATCACACACGGACCTGTGTAAAGTAGCACATGGCAGGACTAGCACAATAATGAAATGATATTTATAGTTTACTAATTTCATTTGTTGTTGTTTTTTTTACCGTGAGTGGGTAAATGATTAAACATTGACTCACAAATCGTGTAATTTGGCTAAAAAAAATGCCTGTTCTCTCTCATTCATCTTAAAAGCTTGAAAGGGTTTGATTCTCTTTGATTTTAATTTCTTGTGTTGACATACTTCCTATTGAAGCAGAATGTTGGTACATATAGAAGGGCTTTAGTTTGGAGCTTGTAATGAGGTGTTTGAGAGGGTGATGAAGATACACTCACCTAAAGGATTATTAGGAACACCATACTAATACTGTGTTTGACCCCCTTTCGCCTTCAGAACTGCCTTAATTCTACGTGGCATTGATTCAACAAGGTGCTGAAAGCATTCTTTAGAAATGTTGGCCCATATTGATAGGATAGCATCTTGCAGTTGATGGAGATTTGTGGGATGCACATCCAGGGCACGAAGCTGCTCTATTGGGTTGAGATCTGGTGACTGTGGGGGCCATTTTAGTACAGTGAACTCATTGTCATGTTCAAGAAACCAATTTGAAATGATTTGAGCTTTGTGACATGGTGCATTATCCTGTGGAAGTAGCCATCAGAGAATGGGTACATGGTGGTCATAAAGGGATGGACATGGTCAGAAACAATGCTCAGGTAGGCCGTGGCATTTAAACAATGCCTAATTGGCACTAAGGGGCCTAAAGTGTGCCAAGAAAACATCCCCCACACCATTACACCACCACCACCAGCCTGCACAGTGGTAACGAGGCATGATGGATCCATGTTCTCATTCTGTTTACGCCAAATTCTGACTCTACCATCTGAATGTCTCAACAGAAATCGAGACTCATCAGACCAGGCAACATTTTTCCAGTCTTCAACTGTCCAATTTTGGTGAGCTCATGCAAATTGTAGCCTCTTTTTCCTATTTGTAGTGGAGATGAGTGGTACCCGGTGGGGTCTTCTGCTGTTGTAGCCCATCCGCCTCAAGGTTGTGCGTGTTGTGGCTTCACAAATGCTTTGCTGCATACCTCGGTTGTAACGAGTGGTTATTTCAGTCAAAGTTGCTCTTCTATCAGCTTGAATCAGTCGGCCCATTCTCCTCTGACCTCTAGCATCAACAAGGCATTTTCGCCCACAGGACTGCCGCATACTCGATGTTTTTCCCTTTTCACACCATTCTTTGTAAACCCTAGACAAAGACCACACCCCTAAATGCATTGAAGCAACTGCCATGTGATTGGTTGATTAGATAATTGCATTAATGAGAAATTTAACAGGTGTTCCTAATAATCCTTTAGGTGTATATTGAGGATATATGCTTATTAGTGGAATAATTTGATCATTTTCCTATGCATTTTACTATATTTTAAAACAAATTGTATGTGTAAAAAGATAGTTTTGTCAGCTTTTAGAAGTGAATTAGCAAATACACATGTACTACAAATGACAAAACTTGATTTCATAGGGCCTACATATGTTTATATGACAGCTCCTCAGACTTCACAATAATCATGTTCACACCTAAACAGACTTATGTTTTCTTTTGGAAAAAACAGTGTTTTGAGGATCATCAATATCTCTCTAGGTCATAAAGGAGATGTTGAGACTACAATATGGATCTTTCTCAGTGGATCTACTTTAAACATGTGCTTTGGATTGAGCGGTGGTGAGTGAATTGTTTAGAAATGGCATTTTGTGATTCAGCCAAACAGCTGCCCTAAGAGACTGGTCATTTACCTAGCCAGAGTTTGTTCCAAATGTAATATTTTTCGGTTTGCTGCTCCTGTCATCTCATAATAGTCCATCCTGAATTCCCCAGTTCAATAAATTGTTCATTGAATGTAATTTTATTGACTGTAACTCCATTGAATGAAAAACATTCATATCACGCAAATATTAGTTTTCTTTCATGTGGTGTATGAAATAGAATAATGCAATAAGCAAAGCAAGGATGTGTACTACAGTTAGACACAACTGAAGCATGGACACTTGGCATATTATTATAGCATTCAGTTGATGTGCATATTTAGTGTTGAATGTTGTTCAACCAAGAGCAATAGATAATAATAATAAAACTGAAAAATTGCCAGAAAATTTCTGTTTGTGCGATCAGCAATGCATTTACAGTTACCTAAGATTAATTATTTATACAAAAGCGGCTTTGTCCTCATTTGGTCTCTAAAAAGTGTTCAGAACTTGTTAGAGGAATATAAATGTATAGTGCACAGTGCAAAACCCTGTGTCATGTTCACATACCACCTGCAATCTATTTGAACCAGGTGCTACAAGTATGTTTTAGCGCTGTGGTTCTTTTCAGCCCAAAAACTTCCTTTCTACACTCTAAAAAATAATTCAGTGGCTTAGTAAATATCACAGTAATAATTAATTTTATTAACTTAATAAAATAATTTATAATGGTATCATTTACTTGATGTTTTGAGTTGAACATACCAAAATGGACAAAAAAATCTAACAGTTAATTTTGTCTAAAATTTAAAGTTATATTTAATTTTTTTTTTTTTTTCACTAAAAGAATTTGGTATTTGAATAGCTAATTATTTAAAATATACTTAATATATTTGTGAAATTTCTATCATATTTGAGAATGGAGAATTAAATTGATCTGTTTCAAGAACCACAAATATTACTTAATTTCTTCAGTGTGTGTTAAATATTAATAATCTTGATTTGAATTAAGTTTACTCGATTAAAACAATGCACCCCGCCCCCTGACGACAACTGGTCGGTCTGTTTGAATTCTCTTCAGTATCCAGAACAGTTCCTTCTTCTCAGCGTCGCAGAATTGGTGCATTTCCTCTGTGAAATTCAGGTTTCAGCTACGAGTGAAACGCAGGATGGCGGTCTGAAGTTCAAAGTCCACCCGCAGAGCGAGTCCATCTCGGGCTTGAGAACCAGCGCTGATACGGTGGAAATGGATAACAGACCGGTTGATTACACCTGAATTACTTTTAAATGTTTAATTTTTACTTCTAAAATGTTTGTTACATGAGTTTAAATGTTGGCAATATTGTATACATGGCAAAACAGTAATATGCGCTGTACTGCTGTAATGTTACTCGTCGAAAATAAAGGCCAATGTCATGTAAGTCATAAGTGTGGTTGTGTGGAGTATTTTACAAAGGTTTAGAGGAAATTAAAGTTATACTATTAAAGTTAATATTACTCATAAATAAAAAGTTAATATTACTCATGAATATAGGTTTTTAAATGTTTTTTCCTCAATTGTTTTCTACTTTTCAAATGCAGTTACTCAGATCTATTTTACTTACATTTACTCAACTCATACGGTGTATGTAATTGATTTCGCTGCTTTAAAATTTACTTAATTTTTTTAGCGTAAAAATGCACACATGCCTGTGTCTGTGTATTTGTAGCCTTCGTAGTTCATTTATACATTTGCATCGTTGCAATGTGCACACAGCCCCAATTTTACCTTTATCCGATTTACATAATTCCTTAAGTGAATTGTGTGCTCAAGCAATGCAGATAGCATGCAAATAAAAGATGCTTTTAAGGCCGTAATCCTTTTTTAATGAATCCCCCACAGACATTAAACATATAATATGCATATTGTTTAAAATCTGTCTTCATTGCAATAACTTCATAGAAGCAAACAAAACCAATGTCTTATATTGTTGAATGCTAAAAATGTGTCCAAAGAAACAAATGAGACAGGAATATGCATTGTTTTTTTTTTCCCCAAGTAACTCTTTGGGGAATTTCTACAAGCAGAGTGTTCATTTTTAAGTTTTATAAACAGACTTTTCACTGGAATTTCACACTCTTTTAACAATGCAGATGAACCGTGGTCTGAAATCTATTTAAATTTATGGCAGAACTCAAACAAGAGCCTGTTGGATTGTTTTAAATCCCAAAGGCAATCATTAATGCAAACATATTCTATTATAAAGAGTCACCTTGAGCTAGTACAGGTTTGTTATACATATGAAATTAAGAGTCTGCCTTGCATCTTTATGGCCGTAGATTTGCCTGTGCAGTATCTGAGAGCCCTACTGAGGTCTTCATATAAAAGACTCTTTACATCCAGGGTTTAGCAAAGCAAAGAATATTGCATTTGGAACGGTTCCATGTGCAGGTAAATTAACAGCATGTGTCTGAAGGCAGCAATTTGGCTGCAACAAAAAATGTCATTCACCACCATGCAAAAATACATCTTATTCTGGGGATAGACACAAATGTTATAGCAGAAAAATGTAACTAAGAAAAAATCAAATACAATGTTTATTATGGCCAACAGTGCTCACTTTAGGAGTAGATTTTATTTAGCTCTATAAGCTTGTGTTTGAATGTTTCAAAACTGAGCTCTTTAACTCCACAGGGGTACTGGATAACTGTCAAGCTTATAAGTGTCAGATTCACTATTTGTACTTTACTGGGAATAAATATGAGGAACCCTTCATGTTGTCATATTTGAAGAGGATTCTACTGTGCTTAGACATACTTACTTGAGTGCCTTTTGAAATGCATCCTAGGAGACAGACCTACCTTTTGAAACAACAGAACATTTTCTTCATGGATTGACATGAAAGGAAAGTTAAAGCTTTCAGACTTGAAACAGAACAAATGTCATCTGACGAACAGTTTTCCAGAGGACTGTAAATGAGGCATAGACTTTTCACCATCTCCTTCCTCCTCTTCTGTCTGTCCATTTTTAAGTCAATCTGGAGACACCCACAGTGCCAACACCTACACGCATATATTTGTGTCTACTCACAAAATTACCGTCTGAACTATCGCATCTGCACAATTCGTCACCTTGCGTATATTGGAGACCCACAAAATATGATTACGCCTCTCAGAAATGTTAAGTGTCTCCTGACCTTTTGTCCATGCAAAGCATGATGGAAAAAGTGCTTGGGTCACTTTGACATGATAGAGAGATGGCATCGGTAAGTATTTATTAAAGCTGAAGGGGCTACAAGGGCCCGTATCAATGATCAGGCTTCTATGAATGGCCCCCTACATCAAAGCCCGTCTTTAAGAAGAAGCCACAGCCGAACGGTAATCAACATAAAACAGAAATGTTGGCTGCCGTAATTACAAGCTTTCTAAAGTTTCAAGTTTCATGAAGAGCCACAGAACACCTTCAGCAATCAGGGAGAATTGAGAAACTGAATACTTCTGTGAAATATCACAGATTTTCCAATGGCAGGATTTAATCAGAAAGGTGAAGGTGTCAATTTATTTCTGACAAAAAGCCCCTCAGGCAGATTTAAGCATAATGATTTGAATCCATGTACCCATTATCTGTGTTACAGAGTAAGGGTGTCAATAGGTTCCATTATTAAAAAAAATTTTTTTTTTGATTTTGTCAAAATACTTTACAAGAACATCATCTCAAAAAGAGCTTCTTTCATAATGGAATACTTCACATAAAAAAAAAATGACAATTTTGTCACCTTCATGTTATTCCAAACCTGTATGACTTTTGTGCATACAATGAAAACCAATGTGGCCCAGTGCTCGTTCGTTCAATCAATCAATCCTGATCGGCTGATTTATTGAACGAACAAACGAACACTGGGCCACATTGGTTGATCGCTCAGTCAGTCAGTCAGTCAGTACAGGTTTGGAAAGATATAAAGGTGTAAATGATGACAGCATTTTCATTTTTGGGTGAACTATCCCTAATGCCTTTCCAGTTCACTCACAGTTCAAAATATGGTTAGGGGAAGAAAAGCACTCTTTATTTAATTCATTAATGATATGATTAATTCTTCACACAGAATTCCTGACTTGATATTTTTCCATCTCTAGGAGGAAGAGCTGAGAAAAAGTGGAGAGGCGAAATATGCCCATTTGAGCAACGATCTTCATGTTTTAATTGAAGTTTTCGCACCACCTGGTGAAGCCTATTCCCGCATGAGCCATGCCCTGGAGGAGATTAAGAAATTCCTTGTTCCAGTAAGTTTATATACTTGAATTCCTTGAAAGAGATGGTGAGCTGGAAGCCAAGATGAGATGAGTACACTATGCTGAACTCTAGGGCTCTCCTGCAGGCATAAATGTATGTTTACTGCTAGGGAAAAAAAGAGATTATAGAGTTAGGCATATGATTAACTTAAATGTATATATTGGAGATTAGCCTTACAAATGGATGTTTAATGTTGGTGTTGGCTGAAAATGCTGCTAGTCTCTGATAATATCTTTTAAAAATTAATTTCACCCTAGGTCATGAATTTTCTTTTTTTTTTTTTCTTTTTCTTTTCTTATACATGTATAAAAAGATGGCACTTTACATCTTTAGCAGGACAGAGAAGCGACACGCATGGAATGGAAAGGGCTTGATAAAAATTTATGGCTACAGATAAAAATATTAGAGGCCAAAGATCATTACCGTAAACTACCCTGAACGCTTGGGGTGTGAACCTGTCCGTTGTTTTGACGCATTGCTTATGTTAAACTGTAGAAACGGTGAAACTAAAACAGAAAAACCAAATTCTAAGGAGCTGCATGTATCCATTTCAGTTAGGATGCTGCCATAAAAGCAGCTGCATTTGTAGACAGCTCATTAGGGTTTGAAGCTAATGTCTTGATGTCTTTCTTTCTTTGAATGTGTTCATACATTTATCTTTGTCAGAAAGCTTGATTCCTGTCAGAAATAAAAGGCATCTCAAGATGGCGCACTTTGAAGTGTTAATATGATCCAGGCAGTCATGTGAATTAAAATATTTCTTGATATTTTACAGCATTTGTTTTATAGAGATGTGACATTACAAAATCACTACATGGCTCCTTTGTAATTAACGATTTTGCTAGGCCCCTTAATTCCAGTGAAAACAAGCCTTAATACATTCTAGTGAATTGTGTGCTTCTGACTTTGTTGCAATAGTTTCAACTGTTCCAGCATCTCAATGCCCTTGTGCACAAAGCAAAGTCTATTAAGAAATGTTTTACTGAGTGTAGTGTGGAAGGATTTGACTGACCTGCACCAAGCTCAGATCTGAACACCTAACCGCTGGGATGAATTGGAACACAACATCATTACCTGCCATTGGTGGTGCTCTTGTGTCTGGATGGGAATAAATCTCAACATCCATGTGTCAATATCTGCTGGAAAATCTTCCCAGAAAAGTGGAAGCTGTTAGCAAGGGGAGTCTCAACTCCAGTCATTCCAGTTAACTGCTTCAAACATTTTACTGTCTATTTAAGACAATAGACCATAAAGACTTTCAGGAAGATTTGCTTGTAAATCTATATTATTCTCATATAACAAAGCCACACATAGATTACCTGTAGGTGATGAAAATGCACTGAATTGTGTCAAGTTCCATTGAATGAATTTTATAATTCCAGTTTAGCCATGGTTAACATGTCTTTCAAAAGCAAACAAACAATACGCCTTTGCAGCTTGTACTGATAGGCCCAAACCTTTGTTGATAAGGCCTACAGAAAGCCCATTATGTGAATACGATTACGCAACCTCACACATGCCACAGAAAAAGAGTGAATCATGCAAAATGCAGCATCTTCAGTAGGTGTGAGTGGGTTCTCCTCAGCGGCAGTACTGTACATCTATTGACTGTAGTCTCATTAAGAAGGAAACCGAGTAGTTTTTGTAGGAGGAAGTCTCCATATACCATTAATACATGAGAGGATGTAGACACTCATACAAAAACAAGTTCTTTCTTTTTTTTTTTTTTTTGTTGCTGACCGGCTGACTGTACACAATTTGACCTGGTGTTTCTAAAAATCACTGTTTACATCCTGAATCAATGCATTACCGCTGTTATTAAATCTGATTCAGAACATAATTAGCTTTACCCCGAGACGCTCTACATAATGAATCCATCAGAACGCTCATTACATCTGATCAGTATGAAATGCATTTTTGTCTGTCCGTGTGTTGCCCTAATTTCTAAAGGCAAGGAATGTAGTCTGACTGTTTAGGTGCTACGACATGGGCTGCCCTGGTAACAGGGAAAACCTAGCTAGCGCTGATCCAAGCACAAACGCCATGCACTTCACCTCACTTACCTTACCTTTCAATCTGGTATAGAAGCTATCAAAATTCCAAACACTGGGTCTTGAATTTCTTTGGTGATTGTCTCTGTAGCTACTAAGAGGATCTTCAGAGGACTGTGGACCTTATTTGCACATATATTTCATTTGAAGAAGACGTGATTAAATATATGCGCATACACGGTGCTGGTTCATGTTTAGGTCTATAAAAACTTGAAACACGCTTACTCCAGTCCGTATATGATTTTTGATCCGCGTTGCGAGCGTTCCGTGCAGAAACCGCTTTCATGCCCGCTCCGCATGTTGTTATGTTCTTTGAATTCTCCGCTGTAATGTGATCTCATGTGTAATACAACGCAGTGATTGCGTTAAAAGAGTTCATTCTCATTAATAAATGCAGAGAAGCGCTCAGAACCGGATGGCGTAGAATCGTGCCTCTCCAGCCCCAGCAGCCAATCACACACTCCGAATGCACGCTTTGGCATGCTTCTACGTCAGATTCCGTGATGTTGCTTAGACTTTGCTTTTCAACCCGGAAGAACAAAATTGCTCCGAAAAACGCAAAAATAACCACTTTCCACTTATTGGTTAAATTTATGAGTGCTTTTAGTGTTTTCAGGGAAGTACAGCCTGTACATATCTGATCTCAAAAAATGTTTTTTGGGGTTTCATGACCCTTTAAAAACGTGTCTCATTTGTCCTATTTCCAAAAAGGTTTGACCAATTAGCACTGTGGCTGCTTGGTCAACAGTAGTTGAAAAATATTTATGTAGTGTTGGTTTAGTCTTAAAATCTTAAATTCACTTAAATGCACTACCTTTTAAAAATTTGGGGTCAGTACAATTTTTTAATGAAATAAATTCATGTTTATTTAGCAGTGATGCATTAAATTCATTAAAAGTGACAGCAATGAGACTTACAAAATATTTCTATTTGAAAAGAAATGCTGTTCTTTTATTCATCAAAGAATCCTGGAATTTTATTTGATCATGGTTTCTACAAAAATATTAAGCAAGTAGTCCAAGCAGTCATTATTGTTAATAATAAGAAATGTTTTTGAGCATCAAATCATCATATTAGAATGATTTCTGAAGGAACCAGCTTTGATCCATGAAAATCCAGCTTTGTCATCACAGGAATAAATTACATTTTAAAATATATTCAATTCAAACTGTAATGCTATTCCAAATGTAGCTGTGTCGATTAAAGGCAGCCGTTGAGAGCATAAGAAACTTCTTTAAAAAAAACATTTTAAAAAACCCGAACACAATCTTATGAACATTATATACAGTTCTGTACAAAAGTCTTGTTAGTTTTTTCACCAAAAATATCTTTTGCTGTTGTGTTAGTAGGAAAATTACATTTGATTTCCAAACATTCCTTTTGCCATTAATTGTAATAATAATCCAGTAAGAGTCTGACAACAGCCAATATGATCCATGCCGAAATCTGATTTCATCATCATTGAGTCCATCTGGGATTACAAGAAGAAACACAAAAAACTGAGACAGACTAAATCCAGAAGAACTGCGGCAACATCTCCAAGACACTTGAAAAAACCTACCTGCAAATCTACAGTATACTGTGAAAAAGTTTTAGGCATTTGTGAAAAGTTAGGATGCTTTCAAAAAAATGTCATAAATAGATTTTATTTATCAATTAACTTATACTAACTAAATCAAATAAATATTTGGTGTGACTAACCTTTGCGTTTAAAACCGCTTTTGTCCCAGGTACAGTTGCATAGATTTTCAGGTAGCTTTGGATGTAGGTTTCTTCAAGTGTCTTGGAGACGTTGCCACAGTTCTTCTGGATTTAGTCTGTCTCAGCCTTTTCTGTTTCTTCATGTAACCACAGATATTTGTCAATGATGATGAGATCAGATCTCTGCATGGATCATACCGGCTGTTGTCAGACACCTTGTGCACACAGAAAATCTCACTGGATTATTACAATTAATGGCAAAAGGAATGTATGGCAATGTAAACTGATATTTCCTACTGACACACTACAGCAAAATATATAAATAACTGGCTTAAAACCTTTTTTTTTTTTTTTTTTTTGTTGGTGAAAATACTAACGTGCCTAAAGACTTTTGCATATACGTTTGTATATTTCCTTCTTTTTCATAATCACAGATATTTGTTAACAAAAATCCTAACAAAGCAGTTCTTCTGAACATCCAGTTTAATAGAGTATTAATAAATATTTTATATAGTTAACTCTATTTATACTCTATTTCTAAATGTTCTCTACTCTTAATATAACAATGTCTGTACAGGATGTACAGAAGCAGCTCTAATGCAATCCTTATTGATTTGTTGAGCATATCTCTGTGGAAAGGCCACTCTCCTTTAGCTGCCATGTCTGATATTTGCCTGTACACAGCTGTTGTGCCAAACAGGAAGGGAAATAAGTGGCTAGTGGAAATGAGGCTCCGTTTATCTGCCTGTGGCAGCGACATGATAATAAAATAAGCACTATCCACTCTGTAATCGTCCTTGTGATTCAGGGCCCTGTCATGTTCAATCAAATGAGAGAGGGACTTTATAAATGCAGAAAGTGGAATTATTCTTTCACAACAATGCACTGATAGCTGATGTCAAACAAAGTTAATAAGACAGTGCTCTATTTTTCTCCTGCCTCTATCATTCCTCTTACTCTAAATGAAAGATATGTGTGCATCTCAGTACCTCATTCTACACCATATTTTCAGTTGGAGTGCGTGTCTTATGCTGTTTTGTCAGTATGTATGCAAAACTGTTTCTTGTCCTCCACATTTGAAAAACAAGCTAAAACAGGTTTCCTTTTTTATCCTTATTTATTTAATTTTTTTGTTTGAAGTCAGCAAAACTTTCTGGCAGTATATTTAACATTCCCTGCCAACATTCTGGTTGTCTGGCAATGCATTTGAAGCTCAGTGCATCCAACTGGATCATTTCTTTTTGCAGTGGTTGAAGAGAAGCATGCCAGATGAGGTGCACATACAACACCTTTACCTTGGTATAGACATGTATTTATATAGTTTTTTTTTCCTCCCACAGGATTACAATGATGAGATCAGACAGGAGCAGCTTCGTGAGCTCTCCTATTTAAATGGTTCAGATGACCCAAGCCGAGGAAGAACCACACGAGGACGTAGCTTACGTCTGACCTCCACAGCCTCCACACGGTACAGTCATTTCACCTCACCACCACTCTGAAGAATCACAGGAACCTTAAAGGAATAACTCACCCAAATATGCATCATTTATTCATCTTAGTGTCGCTCCAAAAATGTATGACTTTATTTCTTCCAAGGAACACGAAACAAGAAATTTGGAAGCTTTTTTAAAATAGAAATATTTGGTTTCATTTAAAAAAAAAAAAAAAAAAATCATATAATATAAAAAAATATATATTCTCAATCAGTGTTTCTGATGAAACTGAAGCCATCCAAGTTAACTGCTTTGACTCTGACTGTTAACAACCCCAACAGACGCCCAATTTTCACTCCCAAACATCTGCGCTCTGTTGGATCAGGAAAGTGCCCTGAGGTTCAGTGTTATTAATCAGGTTAGCAGGTGAAGCTTTAATTGTTCTCATCAAAAACATAACTTATATATACCGTCATACATTATTTACACCGTCTTTAATGTTTATTTCATAAATTCCACACGGCACTTGTTCTGGCTTGCTGAAACCTGTGAAGATCCCTCTAGGATTCTCCCACAACAATGACAGCTTGCGTTACCTCAGGTAGTAATAATAGATTCAAAATATGATATTTCTGTTTACCGTTCCTGGCGGATAAAGCTATAAAGTGCCTCTTCTCCTTGATGTGCTCCTTGTGGTGCCCTGAGAAGTCATTACCACAAATCAGCATGGCAAAAACAACACTGATGAGGCCATTAGTCTCTGCAGGATCTTTGGATTTGGATAGACAGAATGTGGATCTGGACAGACCGAAACATCTGCCATTCACCAGTGTTGCCAACTCCATCTGCCATGTTGCAAGTGTAACCAGGTCGAAATATTACTCCAGAAACAGGCAACTTCACCCCTTGATTCATCCTAAAAACAGGAGCACAACCGTAGATCAAAATAAAGCTGTCTCTCATCGTACTGAATGAAACAATGTGTTCTACGGTTCAGTTTTTGATGCCATGCTTCACTGCCACTGTTATAGTGTGTAACCAGAGCAGTGCTGTGAAAGAAAAGAGCTGAGGCAGTGAATATTGCAATAGCTTTGAAAACTCATGGTTCACAGGGCTTTAATAGGCTGTCTGTGATGAAAACACTAGCTAACAGCAGCTCACTATTATAGCACTGCAGCAAATTACTTCACACAAAATGCTAATTTTTCATCTGTAAACACTGGAGTTGTGCTGCACTAATTTTGCATAGTGCTGTCACTGCATGTAGTTCTGCAGAACAGTTAGATCACAGTAATGTCAAACAATTATAGATAAATTTGGTGATAGACTACAGTCAAATTAACACTTACTGTAGTGCCTAAGATAATGGCTACACTGTAAATTGCATATTCAGAAGAATCCAAATTGATACACATTAAGATAAATATACATAGACACCAAGCTGTTTTGAATATACATTTTTTTAATGCCATTAAATGATTGACATATTGGTTCATGAATACTAATACATATTTTTATTTTCATAAAAAAAAAAAAAAATAAATAAAAAAAAAACATTTTGTGCTAAAAAAAACATATTCCATTTCTTATGTTTTTAGAGGTCGAGGAGGGGCAGCTCCATCCGCTCCTCCTGGACGAGGAGCAGCAGCACCCAGAGGAACTGTGGGCACGCGCACCTCCACCACCACACCCACATTAGCCAGAGGAATCTCTGCACCCCGGACCAGAGGAACTACAGGGACCCCTGGATACAGAGCCTCGCTACTGCAGGCCACACACAAATCATATGATGACTACGTAAGTGAAATTTCAGTGACAATTATTATTATCATTTTTTTTTTATTGTTTATTTTTTAGTTAAATGGGGTGCATTCTCTACACCAAGCACTTGGTGAACATTTGCTGATGTTATACTGTAGGCTAGATGACCAAAGTTGAGTTGATTACTGAAAGTCTTGCTTATACACCCACACATACACACTCACAAAGTAAAAGACTTGGCAGAAGAAAGGTTTATGAATCCTTAAATCAAATCCACTGAGGTAAAATGGGCAAAAACTCACAGGAACGGCCTTTCTATTTACCAAAGGTTGAATGAATCAGTGGAAACAGAACCCATTCTGACAGATTGAATGCCATAAGATGTTAGTACAAATGTTGACATGCTGTAAAGAAAAGCTATGTGGTCCAAAAAAGAAAAGCATCTGCTCACTCCATTGTCTTTTATCTGAGGGTGGCGATGAGTTTGACTATCACTTTCACTATTATAATTATTATTATCATTGTTATTAAAAATATTATTAAATAGAGTACAACACCTCCACATTGCAGACTTTTGCACCCAGGTGTGCACAAGGTTATTTTTGAGAATTTTCAGCCAAGTGAACGTCAAACTCCAACCTAATGAAAAAAGCAATATCTCATGGATTCGATTCCCTCTGAGCTTTTGCCTAATGCAAAAGTCCTATATGTGCAGCGCTGTGGCAGATTGGTCTGTCTGCATGGGGAAATGTTAGAGTACAGACTCATTACCAGCTTGAATTGAGTTCTGCTGGAGAGCCTCTGTATTACGGGAGACATGGAAAACGTGGACATATTTCTGTGAGTAATTGGGTCTTGGGTAGGCAGGTGGAGGAAAGTGGACTAAAAATGAGTAGCTCACTAGGAGCACTATTCAAAATCTAACTTTGCCCATCTTCAACCTCGAGAATTTCTCAATCCCTAGAAAATTTGAGAATTCCAATAGTTATTTATGGTTAAATATGTGTATACGTGTTGTAAATTGTATATACTTAATACAAATAGAGAGAGAGATTTGAATCTGAAAATTGTGCCTTGTATTACCTATTCACATTTCATTGATAAGAATAATTTTAGAGGATTCGATATCTTTCTGAATCTGAATCATATTACATGTGCGCAATCAAAAGTTATATTACAGTAATATCAAACAATCATGGGAAGGTTTGATGCTGAATGCCGATATATAACTAGATAATGAATACACTGTTGATTGCATAAGCATAATAATCAAATTCTTCTGCATTAAGCTAAATTTACTAAGACCCAACCTGTTTTGAATATGAAGTTTTGAATATGCTTTGAATGCATTAAATGATTGACATTGTAGAAAAAGTTGGTTTATACACTTTCTACTGTATTTTATTTAAATATAAATAAATAAATATATTAATAAGTTTTGTAAACTTGAGAGGATTTTTGTTTGATAAATTAAAAACTGCATTAAAGAATAATGTGTACATCTGTGCAAAGGATATTTATCCAAACCCTTAAAATAATATGCACTGCCAGTTATATTCTTTAATTAAATAGTAATTTATTCACAGGCTTAATGGACTAAAAATGACTGATAATGTGGTAATGTTCCTGATAAAGGAAAGAATATGATTCTATGGGTGTGTGTGTGTGCGTGCGTGTGTGCGTGTGTGTACGCATATATGTTTAAAAGGCAGTTTTTTGAAGGATTATCTCTCTGCTTTTATACAAACTTTACTGTCATCCAGGTTTAAAAGGTATAAAATGAAAGACACAATAATATCCACTGTTGTGTGGCAATGTTCTGCTCTTTTTGTTGGTGAGCATTTGAATCCAGTTAATCACAGCTCTTATGTATATCAGCCGAGCCCTGCCAGACTGCCTCCTCCTCTCCCTCTCAGCACAACAGCTTTACTCAAAGATCACAAGTGCTTTCTCAGAGGGCTCTTCACTCTTCTACAAACCAGTCCGACACTCCTCTATGAGCTGATTCCCCTTTTCTTCCCACAAAATAAACAAACCTCTGAATGTGGCTTAGTAGAAAACTAGATGGATATCTGTGCTCTAACATTTTAAAATAATTTTTAAAGCTGCTTGTTGATTTGCAATTATCCAGTTTTTCTTATCTGATGGCTGTTGTTTGTATGTTGTTTGACGTTAAAATACGTTCTCCTGTTCCATCTTAATATGCATTGCAGAGTGACCATAAGTCATTTGTAGGCGATTGTTTTGTTTGTTTGATTATCCTGACCAGCCCAGCATAGCAACAGGGTCTTAACCAATGGTGTTAGATTGGGGCGGGGCTATCTGCATGCTTATCTTGATCAATGGCAGATGTGGAAAGCTGTTTGAGAACAATAATTATTTTTTTCAATTCTGCTGGATAGTTTGGCTAGTTTGCTTATTACCCTTGTCTTTTATCAGGTGTGAGGGTTTACTATGTGAATATAAAATCCCTTGATATATGTTTTTCTTATTGCCTAACGAAGACCTTGTTTGATCGAAACATTGCTATTTTATTTAAGTTTCATGGGAGCTCATCAGATGAAGAGAGTGCCTTTTTTTTCTTTTTGGCATTTTCTGACCAAGGATCTTCCCAATTTTGGATGTGGGCACACTACTCCAAATTTAAAGGGATAGTTCACCCAAAAAAATGAAAATTCTTTATTTACTCACCCTTAAGTCCTTCCAAACCCATAAGACTTCCATCCATCTTTGAATCACAAACAATGATATTTTTAATGAAACCTTAGTTATTTCTGTCCTGCCATTGAAAGTCCATTCCACCAAATTTTCCCCAGTTCACCATGACACTTCAAAAAAAATGTGTGTCTGTTACATACATACATACACACACATTGATCAATGCACATGCAGTATGTATATGTGTGTATGTATGTATGTTTGTATGTATGCATGCATATGTACGTATATAATTTGTGTTTCGAGGATGAACAAAAGTCTTATAGGTTTGGAGCGACATGAGGGTGAGTAAATAATGACAGAATTTTCATTTTGGGGTAAAGTAATCCTTTAAGATAGGGACTATGCTCCTGAAAACACCTCAGAATTTTCATTTTCCATTCATAATATACTGTTTTAAAGTACTAACTGTTCGAAAATCCAATTAAAAAGCATACAGAATGCATTCTAAGGTCACAACCATCTCAGTGTGGATAAATAAATGAAAAGGGTCAATGACTGTGAAAAGAAGCCTTTGAGAGTCTCTGATATCACAGTAAAGCTCTTAGACACACAATCACACACCACTTCATGTGGCAAGAGCCAATTCAACGTGCAAAATAGAATGTTGCGAAAAGGCTTCACTCGCACGGTTCTCACCACGGCTGTAATTGTTTTTTAACAATGGGCTCGCTTACACCGCTGACTTGACATTTTTGAGGTGAACTAATTATTGAAATGGAATTCTTCATGCAGAACTCCCTCGTTTAATAAAACAGATGTACGACACACACCTCGAGAAGAAGTTTAATAATTTCCTGCTGAAGAGAAGTATGTGAAATGCCTAGAGGCTCTGCATATTATTTCAGGTCTGAGAGCTGCATAAAAAATAGTGAAAAGTAGCACTTGTGCTTTTGCTGTGAAAATATCATGAGCTATATAGATTGCAGTGGTTAAATTGATGTGTACAATGCATGCAAATATCAGGCTTTATGCTTTCTATGAGCAACTGCAACAATATATATTTACTGGTCAATGATTACTGAATCAGAGCTCCTTGTCATGCATAAATAACTCCTATTAAAAATTATTAGAACATGATTCACAAATGCGAAGTAGATTGCTATGTTACACGAATTGCGGCTTCTGAAGGTTAGAAATAATAGCCTACTTGTCTGTCATCAGCTTACTGAATTAGTTCTTTTATTTGGGTGATTGTAAAAGTTTATGTAACAAGTAATAAGTGCTTCTATATTTATACTGTGAGATCTTTGGCAATAAACAGTCCTGATTTATTACAAAGCTCCCTCCATACATTTTTGCTGCCACCTTCTTAGTACTGGCAAATGCTTTTCAGGCAAATCCTGTGCTTTCAGGATTCTCTAAATTGTTATTTTAGCTCTATAAATATTCATGTGGTTATTCTTGAGTTGGTGGAATGTGTCTTAACAATTCAGCGAGCTGTTATCATAAATGAATAGGCATCAATTATTTGTATTTCCAGGTGGTAAGTAGTAAGATATTTGAATTCTATGGGGGAAAAATTTTATTAAATTAAAAATGTAGCTTTCCTGTAGCTCAAACAATAAGAGAGTGGCGCTAGCAATGCCAAGGTCATGGGTTCGATTCCCAGGGAAAGCAAGAACTGACAAAATGTAAAATGTGTACCTTAAATGCAATGTAAGTCGCTTTGGATAAAAGCGTCTGCCAAATGCATAAATGTAAATGTAAAAACTGACTCCTGGCCACAACAATAATCTTTGCCTAAAGCAAAGACTGTGTTCTGTGAAATCTGTTTTCTTGAAATCTTGTGCTTCTGAATATGTAATTTCTGTAATGAACACATAGTAATTGAAATATTTGCATGAAAATGTATTGGGAACTCAGAGTTGATCAATGATATTCATGATCCAATTTTATTTAATATACTACTTAATTGTGTGGTTATTTATTTCCTTAAGGTTGGTCGAGTGGTTTTGACTAGCGAATATTTACCTTAATGCTATGAATCCAAACACAAACACATATTGACACCAATGATAAGAGCAAATACCAAACCTCTAGTTGAGTCATTAAACATGCTGCCTCTTCTGTACTCTACTGTTTAAGATATGCCTAGCACTCTATTAGGAGGCAATGTTAACAAACTGGTCAATTAGTGGGATAGGACAGAACCCTGACCCTATTAGCATGAGGAAAAACTAATGGAAGGAAACTTGTCTTTCTGTTTTCATTCTCCTTAGTCTTTTAAACTGTGGTTAACCGAACTTGCTTAGGCTTAGTCCACACGTACACGGGTATTTTTATAAACAGAGTTTTGAAAATTGCATCCACATGAAAACGTAAAAACACGCTACGAAGCGTTGTCAAGAGCATGCCAAATCAACAGGTGGCAATATAACCCTAACCGTAAAGCCCTGTTGGCCAATCAGAAGCCTGGAAAAAGGTTATTGTTGGTTCCGGTTTTTGACGTAACAAGCCAAAATATCCGGTTTCACTGTCCACACGACAACACTGCAACCGGAGTTTCTAAAAATCTTCACCCTGGCAGGAGTTTTCAAAAAAGTTTTGTTTCAGTGTCCGGACACTGCTTTTGCGTGTGGACGAACAGCCAAACTGCATAGAAAAAGCTGCGGTTTTGAAAATACCCGTGTTCGTGTGGACAGGGACTTAAAGGTAAGGTTGGCAATAGCGCAAGGAAGGGAGCAAACAAAAGCGTCACGAGAGACAGTGTTAAACTACCTCATGTCTCAAAGCACATAACGTTACAATAATAATGAACATACACAGTTTAAAGAGTACTGACCTGTACCACCTGACTGTTGCAGATTTATTTTGGCGTTGATAGTGTTGCCACTGAAACGCATCAATTCGAGTCACAAACCACTCCGAGTGTAACGTCACAGGTTTCCATCTCTTCCAAATTGCAATAGTCCCTGTTGAAAAAACAGCATATCAAGCATATAGCATCAGTTCTGCCAGGTCACGTTAGTCAAACTTGCATCAGCTGTCTGTCAGCTGATCACATCTACCTATAGGAATATGACCTCTATCACAGCATATATATTTATATATAGCTCCTCAGTACTATCAGCAGCTATTGTGTTCTCCAGAGCTCATTTACCCTCCTCCATCCCCAGCTCCTTCTCTTGTCATTCAGGATTTGGTATTCTAATTCCCCTTGAATCAGACGAAATTCCTGAATTATTTTGTACATTTGCTCTCATCCATGCTAGGCTGCATGGATGCGCAGGGAGTTCTTGCCCAGAACAGAACCAAAGTAAGTTACCTGGTTGCCTTAAATTTTGAGTTCATTGAAATGAAAAATTTGAGTTAATACAATGAACATTTGAGAATTGACATCACCCTTTATTCAAATAGTATTAAAAGATTTTGTAAGCATATTGCATAATTGTGTTTTATTTGTTATAATGCAGTGAAACATGCCAAATTGTGCTATTTTCATGATTTATCACAACATTTTGTTTTTATTTATTTATGTGGTTCAGATACAATAATATTTTGAGTTTCTATTTATTAAACCCATTTCCTTCATTGTATTAACTCAAATTTTTAATTTAAATGAACTCAACATTTTAAGGCAACCAGGTTACTTACTTTTTTAAATTAAACCAACAATATTTGTTTACAGTGTACCGTCAATCCAAACTATATGCTAATAGTCAATCAATCATATTTGACGATAGTGGTCCTGACAGAAATGCTGGTTAGCTATGTTTTTAAGCATGGCAGCTGGTTTGAGCTGGTTTAAGCTAGTCCTTAGCTGGTCATAAGAAAATAGCTCCAGCTCAGAACCAACTAAGGACCAGCATAAACCAGCTGCCATGCTTCAAATCATACCCAACCAGCATATGCTGTGTTTTTCAACAGGGGTTATGGCATAAAAGCAGCTTTTAGTTTTGGTTCAGGAGGAACTGTAAACGGTGGCTGATGTTTCAGTTGTGGTGCTCGTTCTGATCACCTACCCTGCCTTTAATTTATCATTAAATCTCTTAGTCACTAAACACCATGATTTGAAATGCAGTTTTCCTTTAATATAAAATTGATGTGCATTGAATTTTGATTATGAATAAAAAGTAAATAATTTGTCTTAAAATAAGAATTGTGTTCTTTCAACATTTGCAACAATCAGAACAGACCATTAAATAGATGTACGGCCTGTTGGATGTGAGTATATTTCAGACTGCTTCATCCTTTCTGGCCTTAAGCTCATGTTTGCTCATACTTCAAACTGAAAATATTAGGCCTGGAAAAATTGGTTGAGAAATAAGGGATAGACAAAGAGGCTTCATTCAATAAGCAGACGGTGCCACAGCCAAAAAGCGCTTTCAACCATTCATTTCCTTTTGCGGCTCTCCAGTGAGGAATCATATTCAGTTGCCGTCCCACACAGAGATCAGTCACTGTCAAGAGGTGTTGGTGGTTGTCAATTGATAATGAAGCTGAGTATTGAAGACCTTTGGCTGTCTGCTGTATTAATTACTCTTGCAGTGCTCTCTACCGCTTGATTTATTTCCTGTTAGCTTGCTCAATAGGACCAGAGTTAATTGCTCTTTCAAATGAGTGTTGAAATGTAACGATCAAGCACCATTAACTAGAGCTTGCTGGAATTATGCGCAGTGGCTTGTAAGTGCATGGTAAAGTCAGAAAGGTCAGACACAAGGACCTTTTAAACAGCACTTTGTTAATATACAGTAATATCCTGGTCACACAATGTTTGCATAGATGTGCAAGGCCTCTGCATACTGTAAGATCTGAAATAGTTTTAATATCTGCAATGTCATGTAGATGTTTGAATGTGTTTTCATGTGCCGTTTTAAAGGAACAGTTTTAAAGGAATAGTTCACTCACCCATATTCTTCAGATCATAACATGGCATGAGGGTGAGTAAATTATGACAGAATTTTCATTTTTGGGTGAACTATTCTGTTCGTTCATTAAATGTCATAGCAGACAAAAAGGACACTTCTTCATTTTTCATGAGTGTTAAAATGGAAGCTACTCCTTCCGCTCTTGATGAAATGACCCTATTAAACGGCAAGGTCGGTCACTACCTCTCACTGTTCTACTTAAATGTATTTCCTTAGAGAGCTGTTGGTATTAGTGTGATTGACATGTTCTGAAATATGTCATTAAATAGTAAAACATGCTGCCTCTTCTGTACTCTGCTGCTTAAGATATGCATAGCACTCTATCAAGAGGCAATGTTAACAAACTGGTCAATTAGTGGGAGAGGACAGAACCCTGACCCTATTAGCATGAGGAAAAACTAATGGAAGGAAACTTGTGTGTTAGATCTCCTGAACAACTTAATCCCTGGCATAATCCATGACTTTAATTTACTCTAATCCTTCTTCATACTCATAAAACCAGACTGTTGTGGAGAATTTGAATGTAAAGGGAATAGGCAGGGTCAAAATAGCTTTCCCAGGTTTTTCTGACAGATTAGGCCTAATAAAAGTGGAAGCATTTTCAGTTAGTCTACCAGAATAACAAAATGGAAACACAATACTGGATGTTATGAGTTTGCATTTATGAATTTTTTGGAGTTTACCTAATAGATAGTTAATTTAATCAATCCGATATAGTGTCATAGTGTCATCGCTATAATATTGTGTATTATTTAGCATGAATGTAACGCTGTGTTAACATCAGAAGCAAGGAACAGAATGATCAGTTGTATCATTAATATTAATACACAGCTCTCTGGAATATGCCATCCTGTAATTTCTGGAAAACCTTGTGGTCCTTTTTTTTTGAGGAAAGATTAATTTTCATGCTGCATATCTTCTACAGACCAAAAAGTCTTCAGTTTTTGGGTGAAACACACACACAAACACACATGTTTTATGGGGACTTTCCTTAGACATAATGATTTTTATACTGTCCAAAACTGTATATTCTATCGCCTAACCCTAAACCTACCCACCACAGAAAACAATTGCAATTTTTGCCACTGCAATTTTACATTTTCAAAAAAACATAATTTAGCCTGAATTATAAGATGTTTTCCTCATGGGGACCAGAACATGTCTCCACACGTACAAGGATTTCAGATATTACCATCTTTGTGCATTATAATGATAATAATTTCTCTCAATATCAGTAGCCGCGTTTCCATTACCCTTCAAATTTTCGCAAAACTGCAATGGAAGCAGAAGACAAGACAGTGTTCTTTATTAAACTCATAAAAGACAATAGAATTACAGGAATACTGGATTCTAAACAAAGAAATGCCACAAATGATCATTCAGAGAAGCAGTTATGAGGAAGAAACACCCACAAACACCTCATACGTGGCTGCTCCCAAGTATAAGGCCATATAATGGCCTTTCCTTGCCATTAATGCTTGGATAACACGCCTACGTCTCCTTCCATTAAAAATAATGGCTAGTGCGGTGGATGGGATATACATAAACCTACCAACATACATAGCATAATTTTTGGAATGACAACGCGAGAAAAAAAAAAAGTTTTAGATGCATAACATCGGTTAATGGAAACGCCATAATTTCGTAATAGTTTTTTAATCAACATTTAGAAAATATCACAAATGTTTTGCGCAAATCTGTAATGGAAACGCGACTAGTGATAGCTCTAAGTGTATGGATGACACCAGTCATGTAGGATCACTTAGACATCTTATTATGAAGTTTTAATGTTTATTGTTTCTTTTGTCTGTAATATTGAATCCATGTAGGCATTGTCCATTTGTCTTCAGGCATGGCAAATGAGACAATTGTCTCTTACTGATCAATATTTTCTGTTGGACATGATTCAGCTGTGCCAGTCCACCACTCTGGGAGTATATTTATTAGAGAAATCCTATGGCAGTGTAATTAAACATTGATTTTCCAACCCTAAACAATTAGAGTACTGCTTTGAGACAGAGTCAGACTCCCTCTGTGATTATTCTTTTGTGTTTCTGTGATTTTAGGGATACGATGATGGTTATGATGGGGAATATGATGATCAGAGTTATGAGGCCTATGATGACAACTACAGCAACCAGTCGAAAAGGTGCACATTTAATTTTGAAAGATATTTTATCACAACATGAGCTAATTAATGCGTATTTTCAGAATCTGCCAAAATCTCTCATAAGAAATATTTTTTCTCTTACAGTGTCTCAGAATATTATGAATATGGACACGGCAATAATGAGGAAACCTATAACAGTTATGGTAAGGAATTTATCTGATCTACAGTTCTGCTAAAGCATCATGACTTTCATTTCAAACTTTTTTCCCTTTTAGCTCACTAGGAAACTATTAGGATTTTAGGTCAACCATTTTGAACGATTCACCACAAAGAGAAACATCCTCTTTGCATAGCAGTAGTTCGCATAGCAGGCGGGCTGAAACTCAGTCATGGCACATTGCCCACACCAGTGAGAAACCTCTTTGCCTCATTCATTTTCCATATTGCTGTTAAATGTTTCAGAGCTAAAGGTAAGGAAAAACACCTAGCGGCATTCGCCAGTTGTTAAATCACAGAGGCCCAGGACACAGCAGCTGCCATCTTACCTTACTAGTCTGCTTCAGGGCTGGGTTTTAAGATGCACTTGAAATCATGGACCAGAGCCAGTTGAGAGCTTCAGGCATTGCTGAGACCCACCAAGGGAGTCAGAATGGCCTTTCAGCCCATACTTTGCCTTTTGAATATGTGCCCTGTCTGGATTATATTTGATGCAGGATTCCCTCTGTTCTTGGCATAGACCGTTGTGTTCCACTGATGCCAGTTTCCCATTGTATATGTGCCTGCTCATCCATTTTGCATTGTGTCAAATTGTGCAGTGGAGTGTCTCTGTTAACAGGAATGATTTGATATTTTGCCACCTTTTGACTTGAGACCAAGATTGTATTGTGTTACAAAAGGTTTTTCTTGGTAGGCAGTTAGAATCATATGGGTTTCCGCCTTTAGAGTAAAATAAAAACGATAACTCTTGACTTTATATCTTACAATAGCAACTTTGTCTTGCATTTGTGACTTCATATTGCACAATGTGTCTTTAAGTCTCACAGTTGCACCTTCATTTCTCCCAATTGTAACTTTGATTCTCAGTTGCAGATTCTCAGTATACTGTGAGATATAACACACTGTGACAGTGTGTTGTTATATCTCACAATATAACTTTATTATTTGCAATATTATGTCTCATGATATCTTTATATAATAGTGATTTATTTCTAGCAATGTGATTTTATATCGCAATTGTGACTTTATCTCTCAAAATGTGACTTTATTTGTGACTATTTCTAATAATTGTGACTTCTCGCTATGTGATTTTATTTCTCACAGTGTGATCATAAATCAAAGTGTGACTATATATATCACAATGTGATTTTATTTCAAATATTTAAAGGGTTCACCTAAAAATTTTAATTTTGTCATTAATTGCTCACCCTCATGTCGTTCCAAACCCGTAAGGCTTTCGTTCATCTTCGGAACACAAATGAAGATCTTTTTAATGAAATCTGAGAGCTTTCTGTCCCTCCATTGACGCAAATACCACTTTCAAGCCCCAGAAAGGTTGTAAAGATATCATTAAAGTAATCCATGTGACTCTAGTGGTTTAACCTCAGTTTTATGTAGTGCTTTGTTTGTGCAAAAAAAAAACAAAAAAAACATAATTTAACACTTCATTTACAAAATATTAATCTCCAACATGCGTTCACATTACAACGTCCTCATGTCAACAGATGTATCGTGGTGCTCTCATGAAGATGAGTTGGAGATTAATATTTTGTGAATAAAGTGATAAAGTGGTGCTTCGCTTCATAAAATTGGAGTTAAACCACTGGATTCAGATGGATTATTTTATGATGTATTTACTACCTTTCTGAGCCTTGAAAGTGGTATTTGCGTAGGTCAGTGGAGGGTCAGAAAGCTCTCAGATTTCATTAAAAAGATCTTCAATTGTGTTCCGAAGATGAACAAATGTCTTACGGGTTTGGAACGACATGAGAGTGAGAAATTAATGACATAATTTTCTTTTTTGGGTAAACTAACCCTTTATCTCACAATTACATGTTGTATTTTTTTTTTTTTACTCAGAGGCGGAAAAAGTCTTCCATAAGATCATTGTAAGTTACCAAGATCAGAAATAGTTTTTCACAGTGAGAAGGATGTAAGGGGGAAACATATTAAGGATAATGTGAGTAAGGGAGGGCTGTTTGTGTGGTAGTGATCATTAGACAGAATACTGGAATGTAAGGGATTTTGTCATGATGTATAATGGCTTTTCCTCTTTTCTCTGTGAAATGGTAGTTAGCAACAATGAAGGTTAAGGTTCTTTGCCCTGAAGGCGGGCTGATTGTTTCCTCAATGGCCCAGCGATCACACTCAGAGAACCTAATGGAGCATCGGCTCCCGACACATACTGTATTTAAATGACAGCAGGGTCATACTGTGAGCTCAGCCAGGATTTCATGCCTCATCTGCTCAGCCTTTGGTAACTGATAATTAGGGCAAAGTGACATTGTATATTTCTGAAATATATGATAATGGACCGAGGCAATATGATGTGCCCAAGATGAGATGTGGGAACGAAGCTCTAATTATTGAAACGTATGTGTAAGATGATCAGCTGGTGCTTAGTTTATCATTTTGTAATGCTTAGATAAAAATAAAAAAAAACATAAAAAATTGCTAATCTCACATGGAATTACATGGCTTTAGGATATCCATCCCTTGATGAATCGTCATAGCATTGCATTTCAGCCTTTAAAGAGGCTTTTTCTACTTTGTAACATCTGCATATCACTTGTGTTCAATTCAAATTTTCTGTCAGATACTTTAAATGAAAATTTAATCATCTTACTTTTAGCAGAAGAGGACTGGATATCATCCCGGCCCAACCTCAAAGCTCCAGCATCAAGACTTAATCGAGGGGGCTACAGAGATCACCCCTATGGTAGATATTAAAGGTGCTCCAGATCATGTGACCTCCATACAATGCAAACCGTATTTACTAAATAATCTAAAAAGGGATTTTTAAGTAATAGGTCAACCATGTTTTTAAACTAACCTTGGGTGGGGTCCCTTCTTTTCTTATCTGAAACTGTTGACTTCTTTGTAAGATACCATATGAACATTAGTTCTGGCCAGAAATTGGCAGTGTACTTTTGTCATTGAATGCTCCTTCCTTTAGTTTTCCATTGTTTGTCCCCCAAATGTAAAGCATGGAATTAGCTACACATTGTGCTTCCCTGATTTTGGGAATCTTTGCGTTAAGGAAAAAATGTATGGCCACAGTGAAAAGACTCATTTTGTACATAACATCTTTCTTAATACTTCTTGATTTGATGATGGTAAATACTGAGTTTGTATATTTAATTTTGATATCAGTATTGGGTTTGAAAGCAATTGGCTATGTACGTAGCCACATCCAAGTGCTTTGCTTTGTGTGTAGCTTGTATTTGTACATAAAAATGTAATAAAAAGGATAAAGCGCCTTGTGCAAGCTTCTCTAAATAGGTGATTATAATTGTTAAACTTGTGTTGCTATAATTTGTTAATAAGGATGAGATCATTTTTGTAAAATTAGATTAGGTACGTGTACTTGTCTCTAGTACTAAATGCCTGTTTGACCTGAGGAAATGGCTAATATGTTTTTTTTTATATATATATATATATTTAACAAAGAAAAGCAACAAAAGGAACCGTAGAGACGTTGTCAAGTCATTTTGTGTAATAATAGATAAGCTACATTAATAGAATTAAACTTTGTTAAATAATTTTTAACATTAGCTCTAAATTGTTCATTGACTCTTGATTAGTCATTTAAATGTTTAACATGTTAATGGAAATCAACTGTTTAGATCAATAAATTGAATCTTTTTAACACACTCTTTAAGCTTCAGCTTATTAAACAATAAGTCGGACTGACTTGTCTGCACTAACGTGACTCTGAGAATGATATGGAGATTCAGGAGGTAAGAACGTCCCCATATTCCAATAAGATGTTCTAAGTGCCTTCAGCCTTTGGTGTTAACCACTGTAGCAAATGTGAATATGGCTGATATTCACACTCATATTTCATCACTCACAGGAGTGAATGGGATCCAGTTAAATTGCTTTATCTCTGCTACCTACAGTATATTTTATTCTGCTATTTATGTTAATGAACATCAGAAGGCTGCATTTGTGTTGTAATACCAATGCTTTTAAATATCAGCAGCACTATTGAAGGCCCCATAGAGACCTCAACTCTTTTTTGTGACTATTAGAACTGAATGCTGACGCGTATTAAGACTTCGAAAGGATGACTAAACGTTAAGCAGGTAACCCTAATAATAACTCTAATGTTGCGAATGCCAGTCATAAATTAAGTTATTTATACTTCAAAAAGTAAACCTGCCCTCACTAACCCCAAATAAATGCCTCAGCCCTCTAAATCCGCTAATAAAGTTAACTAGTGACACCAAAAATGACTTACTAACACATAAGACAAAACAATTAACAATCCATCTTTTAAAACAAGCTTAAACTGATCTTTAATACCTGACCAGCTAAACTAAGCTTTTTAACCAGAAACGCTGAAAAAAGATGGTTGCTCTCAAATCATATTCTGCTCTGACAGCTTTTGTCCAGCCCCACAAATTGGTTTACTTTTTTGATAGTAACATATGCTTTGTCAAACTGTTTTCAATCCATCTGTTAATCATGCATGCGAGTGTACGTTTGTTTTGACTTGTAGCCTCACTCATCGTCTCTTCTTCATTTGTGTATTATACTAATAGCACCTCAAAATCTGTATCTTAAATACACTTTATCCTTCCAACAGGTACCAGTCTCTCTGTGAGCTGAGACGCAGTGGATTGAATCAGACTGGGTAAGCTTCAAACGTGTCTCTACACAACAACAAATGCATTTAAATAAAGTTTAGTTGTGTATACATTGGCATTTACTTGGGTTTATTACAACCTGCCTTGACTCAAGTCCATACGTTTTCCCAGCGTCCCAGGCCATATAGGCAGGGAAACAAACCTGGTCAGATATGGAAGTCATTTAGCATAAATCTTTCATACTTCATCGGAAACACTGAAAGTATCTACACTGTAAAAAAAAAAAAAAAAAAATGAAGGAATTTTCTATATAGTTTTTTTACAGGTGTTTTAATTGTATTTAGGATTTTGAATTTCATTGCTGGACAGTGGGTAATGAGCTGCCAGTACTTTTTCCATTATTTCTCATTATTATATTCTTCTCCCCTGTAAATGCCGCATCGACACAACATCCTCATTAAACCAGTCTCCGGCGTGACGACTCCAATCTTTTGAATAATCTTACGAATATCTATTTACCTAATATGACTTAAGACCTGAAATGTTGCCAGAATTATAATCATACACTGTTTGTTCTTTGGCCAGAGGAGAACTGGCACCCCGACTGAGCCTGGTTTCTCCAAAGGTTTTTTTCTCCTTTCTGGCCCTGAAGCTTTTGGCTTTTGGCTTGCTCAGTTGGGGACACCTAAATTTCAACTATATTACTGATCTGCCCGCATTGACACTATATGATAATTGAAATTAGCTGGATAACATCACTGTTTTCTCCAGAGCGGCTGTACAGCCGAATCAAATTCTGTTGCATTATTTTCCTGTTAACACTGTGAAGATGCTTTGAAACAATTGGCCTTGTAAAAAGCGCTATATAAATAAAGGTGATTTGATTTGATTTGATTTTGATTTTATATTTTTTTTTACGGCTTTATTTTTTATAGTGTAGGTTGTGTTTTAAGGGTTAACGGAAATTTCTGTAAAATGACTGGATTATATCCTGGCAAATTACCAGTACATTTTCCGCGTTTTTTTTTTTTTTTGTTTTGTTTTGTTTTTTTTTTGTTTTACAGTGTATACTGCAGAGCTGTCTTAGAGCAAGAGAAAACAATAAGGCAAACAGTTTTATTTCAGAGTTACTGTAGGAGCATGTATTAATGTTTTGTTGTGACAGTACAATTAATAAGCCATTTAGCAAGAAGCACAAACATCCCTTTAGGTTAGCTTGAAGACAGAATCCCTCAATATGAAATAGACTTGTGCAACTATGCACAGATTAATTGCACACACCACTAAAATATTAAAGAGTGATAGTATGACCTCGAGTGAAATGTGAAAATTCAGGAACAATGCTTTGAACATTTGGGTAATTAACCATTTTGTATTAATTACAGTGCAGGCGATCCCCACATGTGGAGCATACAAGAGACTAATACACAGTGTTCTTTAGGATTCATTTGGTGTGTTTTTTTTTCTGCTAGAGCAATTATGTGCATTACAAAAAAATAAATTAATACAACCTTTTCATTATCAATTGAAGCTTTTTCAAAGACTCATCTTGGAACTTCCAAATTTCCTAAATTAGTCGTTCTATTAATTTGGACCATCGTCACATTATTTTGGTTCTCTTGATGGATGGAAGTCTTTTGTAGAGGTCAGCCATGTTTTATAGTCTAATTAAGGACAAGACAGGGACATGCTCAAACAGATGCGTTTTTTACACAGAGAACCATTTGTAAAGCAACAAAGGATGATTAAATCGCTGACGCCTATCAGATGGCTTATTTTAGAATGGAAAGGTAATAGGAACGGAAACCATGGGAAGATGTTTTAGCTGCAGTGACACTGCTGTGGTTTTTGATTGTTAATGGACTGCTTGAAATAAAATCTTTAGCTGCTATATTTAATTTGTGTAAAATGGCATGCAATTAAATATAATAAAAATGGATTATGCATTATTTAAATAATATGTATGGTATTATTGTGATTTGTGGACAGGTAACTGAAAGGCTTTAGGCTTCCTAATTAAAATGGGCAGTGTCTTCTAATCAGTGGCACACAGGTGGCGATTTTGCAGTAGTACCTGCGGCAAGAACATGTCAGCAATGGATTTTGAAGCTTGGATGTATAACTCATTTGTCCTGAAACACTGTTCCACAGTGTAAGAGAGTGCAGGAGGTCTGATATTTCGACTGCAAACATGAAGGTTTTAAAGGGTTTATGTCTCATATGTGCTATGAATTGAGACTTTTTAAGCTTTCTGTTAATCTGGTCTTATGTAATGCACAATGCATTTGTCATGTTCTCTGTGGTGAGGGAGAATGCATTTACGATGACAATAACAGATTAATGTAGGATGTTTTCTGCTGGGAGACTGTAATTCACACACAAGACGTTCAATTTGCTGTCAAATACTAGTGGAATTTCCATCACTTGAAAATCACTGTTGTTTTCTGTGACAGTTGGTCATCACGTAGAGAGACTGAGATGGAGAGTCGTTTGAACAAAAAGGCTTTAGAGTTGTCATCACATTTCTTTTTGCATAGTGGGAATTACTTGTTTGTGTAAAGCCGTGACCCAAACAGCAACTTTTAATATAGCCATGATATTAAAAACTAAGGGCACTTGCACAACAATCCAATAACAAAAATGGTAATTGCTCTATAAACACCTTGCTTAGCTATTGGCAATTTTGTTTAGATCTATTTCAGTACATTTTACTAACCTCTACTTGTCTGTAGCCCTTTAGCCCTTTCTGCATAACCATCAGTAGAATACGGGTAAAAAGATCAAGAATATCAAATGTCTACATTTTAAATCAAACATATAAACATCCAGATTTCATCATATTAAACACAAGGATGAGTTAAAATGATTTTGTCAGACACATGGTGGTCCTGTAATTCAATTCCTAAGGGTTTTTAACACAGCAGGAGAGCAAACAAACAAATGTTAAGGACACAAAGCTTTTAAGAGAAATGGACAAGCTCTGATTTCTAAGTAGCCTTTGAAATGTTAGATGAGGAGTCTATTGGGCGTTCATCTTTTCAAATGTAGTCTTATTTTATTTTATACCCTTGTGATGTTGATATCTCACAACGTCAGTGAAAGCCATTGTACGAGAATTAAAAAGACTTGTAGAACTTGTGTATGAAAGGGTGTGCGAGCCTCACGGCCTAAGCCTCTTCAGAGGATCCTTTTGGAATGAACGTGGATAATGGAAAGAGACCAGTTTAATCCAGCCTCCATTACTTTTCCATAATCAATGATCAGTGCAGACGATGTAGAGATTTGAGAATAAATCCACTAAATTCTTTTAAATGAAGCTTGTAGCTTTTATTTAAGCCTGGGAATGTTATGTGAGATGTAATCATTACCTACTTTAAACCATCGGACAGTCAGTGTGGAGGAGAGTGAAAGAAGATACAGGGTTCTCTTCAGTAGATCATGAATCATAAGCAGGGTATACAAATCTTTAACAAACAAAAGATCTGAAACAACCTCATGTTGGTGGTGACTAAGAGGCTATTAATTTTTTGACAACTGCCAGAATGTCAGACAAAATACACTGGTCATATTCATGTTATCTGGAGGCAAGATTTTACACACAAATATTATCGCTGAGGAGTGTATGATATCAGCTGCTTCCCCAACCCAAGTCCTCCCACATATCCAGCTCTAGTCTCTGCCTTTTATGCTGCCAAGAGTAGAATATCTTTTCTCAGCCTCCCCTTAAACGTTGTGTTTGTTTAACCTGAGTAACATCTCTTCCCTGCCGTTGCAGGAGCTTTGCAGGCGATATGTGGAGCATATTGATAAAACCAATCAGTGAGACGTGAAGGGGCTCCGTCTTGTTTGGCTGAGGAAGTGCTTATAAGCAGTCTGTGTGCAGGTGCTGTATGCCAGGTAAGTTATAGAGTATTGTTTATGCTTGTCTTTTACAAGTGTACAGAAAGCTTAGTGAGAAATAAGTAGAGAACGGGCTGGATAAAAAGCAGTATATTAATATCTATACAACAGTTTATATAGTACCGGTCAAAAGTTTGGAAACATTAAGGTTTTTAATGTTTTTGAAAGTAGTCTCCTAATCTCCCCAAGGCTGCATTTATTTGATCAGAAATAACAACAGTAATAATGTGAAATATTATTACAAATTAAAATTAACTGGTTTCTGTTGTAATATATTTTAATATATAAATTCTGTTGTAATTTATCCCTGTGATCGCAAAGCTAAATATTCAGCATCATTACTCCAGTCTTCACTGTCACATGATCTTTCAGAAATCATTGTAATATGCTGATTTGGTGCTAAAGAAACATGTCTTATTATTATTAATATTATTAATGTTAAACAGTTTGTGGAAACTTTAATGACTAGAAAGTTAAAAAGAACAGCATTTATTATAAATAGACATTTTTTGTAATATTAATTTCATAAATGTCTTTACTGTCTGTTTAATCAATTTAATGTGCCTTTGCTAAATAAAAGTATAAATGTTTTTCTTTTTCTTTTAAATCTTACTTACCCCAAACTGTTGAATAGCAGTGTATCACGGTTTCAAAAAAACGAAACAAAAACAGCTAAACATTTCAACATTAATAATAATAATAAATTATCTTAGAATGATTTTTGAAAGATCACTGACAGCTTTGCCATCACAGGAATACATTACATTTTTAAATATATTATGACAGAAACCAGTTAATTTAAATAGTAATAATGTTTCACAATATTACTATTATACTGTATTTTTGATCAAATTAATGCAGCCTTGGTGAGACTACTTTCAAAAACATTTAAAAAAACTTTTTGACCAAATTTTTGACCGGTAGAGTATATATAAACTATGAATATAACTATATATAGTTATAAGTATAAAGTTTTAATCACTGTGAATAGGAAGTCCACATCACAGAACTATTTCACCCAAGTGCAGCACATGCTTACAATAAACATAACACTGTCATGTGTTGGTGTGGATGCTAATATAGTTATCGTTATACAAACCCGATTCCAAAAAAGTTGGGACACTGTACAAATTGTGAATAAAAACAGAATGCAATGATGTGGAAGTTTCACATTTCAATATTGTATTCAGAATACAACATAGATGACATATCAAATGTTTAAAATGAGAAAATGTATAATTTTAAGGAAAAAATACGTTGATTTTAAATTTCATGGCATCAACACATCTCAAAAAAGTTGGGACAAGGCCATGTTTCCCACTGTGTGGCATCCCCTCTTCTTTTTATAACCGTCTGCAAACGTCTGGGGACTGAGGAGACAAGTTGCTCAAGTTTAGGAATAGGAATGTTGTCCCATTCTTGTCTAATACAGGCTTCTAGTTGCTCAACTGTCTAGGTTGCGCATCTTCCTCTTCATGATGCGCCAAATGTTTTCTATGGGTGAATTTCAGTACCCGGATCCTTCTTCTACGCAGCCATGATGTTGTAATTGATGCAGTATGTGTGCTGGCATTGTCATTTTGGAAAATGCAAGGTCTTCCCTGAAAGAGACGACGTCTGGATGGGAGCATATGTTGTTCTAGAACTTGGATATACCTTTCAGCATTGATGGTGCCTTTCCAGATGTGTAAGCTGCCCATGCCACACGCACTCATGCAACCCCATACCATCAGAGATGCAGGCTTCTGAACTGAGCGCTGATAACAACTTGGGTTGTCCTTGTCCTCTTTAGTCCGGATGACATGGCGTCCCAGTTTTCCAAAAAGAACTTTAAATTTTGATTGGTCTGACCACAGAACAGTTTTCCACTTTGTCACAGTCCATTTTAAATGAGCCTTGGCCCAGAGAAAACGCCTGCGCTTCTGGATCATGTTTAGATATGGCTTCTTTTTTGACCTATAGAGTTTTAGCCGGCAACAGTGAATGGCACGGTAGATTGTGTTCACCGACAATGTTTTCTGGAAGTATTCCTGAGCCCATGTTGTGATTTCCATTACAGTAGCATTCCTGTATGTGATGCAGTGCCGTCTAAGGGCCCGAAGATCACGGGCATCCTGTATGGTTTTCTGGCCTTGACACTTATGCACAGAGATTGTTCTAGATTCTCTGAATCTTTGGATGATATTATGCACTGTAGATGATGATAACTTCAAACTCTTTGCAATTTTTCTCTGAGAAACTCCTTTCTGGTATTGCTCCACTATTTTTGGCCGCAGCATTGGGGGAATTGGTGATCCTCTGCCCATCTTGACTTCTGAGAGACACTGCCACTCTGAGAGGCTCTTTTTATACCCAATCATGTTGCCAATTGACTAATAAGTTGCAAATTGGTCCTCCAGCTGTTCCTTATATGTACATTTAACTTTTCCGGCCTCTTATTGCTACCTGTCCCAACTTTTTTGGAATGTGTAGCTCTCATGAAATCCAAAATGAGCCAATATTTGGCATGACATTTCAAAATGTCTCACTTTCAACATTTGATATGTTATCTATATTCTATTATGAATAAAATATAAGTTTGGTTTCAGGTGGATTCTGATTGGTTGTCAAAGTTTTTATCTTTCATCAGCTGGAAAAATCGTTCTGAAAGTGAATCTGTGTCATTATCATTAAAGAGTCTCAAAGAATTAGAACAATTATTAAAACTAGTTAAAGTCCTTGGCGTCCTTGGCCTGGTCCTTTAGTTATATTCTTCCAAGAGGGCTAATAAACATCCCAACAGCCCTGGGACTTTGAAGCACTCCACTTGTCCATGTTTGCATGTTCCAGTTAGACAGACTGTCATTCTGTGCAATAATGGTGCACATTTTTCAACAATTCTTTCTGTAGGTTTCATAGATACGGCAATAGGAGTGAATCATTCATTAAACTTATATGTTCAACAACATTGATTCGTTCAGAAACAAAACAAGTGTCTGTCTTTAAGTGTATCATTGAATCATTCACTCAAATGATTAGTTCAAACACTGCGTGTGTAACTATTTTAGTTAGCAAGAATAGACAAAGTAACTGGCAAAATTGTGTGTAAAATGTGAGTTACTCAATATCATCAACAATATTGAATTGTTTTAATATATTACACTCATCGCAATCATTTTGTCGGTCTGAATATCAGCGCGACACATGTCCGAATCACAGCTGTGCTTCGAAACCACAGCACTCTTGATTGTGTGATAATGAAATATTCTATTCAGCATGCTAGACACAATGTAATTATCCTTTAGTTTTTAATGAATCTCAATTAGCAGTAGTCCCGCTCTTCTCATTATAGAGAACTTTCCTCTTCATTTAATAAAAACTCCATACGCTTTAGGAAGACATGCATTTGTGGCTTATCCTGTCTCCTCCAGTGAAAATCTCACTCCGGTAGTCCCTCCTGAACAGCACCTGGAAAATGCAGCCATGTTTGCATAGCATCTGTTTATTTTTGGTGTTCGAATGATTAGTATTATAGGAGTATAATGGATTCCAGCATTATTGGTGCTGTTTTGGCAGGCACATTGCACAGAGCCATTCTCATGCTGAGCTTATAACTGTGTGAGCCAGGGGCCACATTCCCAGAGTGCCTAGCGCCTGTTTGTGAATTCAGAGTGCAGCGAGCCTTGCTGTTTTCACCTGTTTTCGTGTAATCATTTTACCACTCACCCATCTCTTCATCTGTTTAATTCTTTGCAAATTACAGCCTTTTTAGGAAGTTAATTTTTCTGCAGTGGTTCAAGGACATTTGAAAACAAGACAATGAGTGATTAATTAAAAATGTTGAAGTGCAATCTTTGTGGAAAATGAAGGTTGTATCAAGGAGGTCAATAATAACTGGAGAAATGTATCCATTAGCATCTCAAATGCAGTTGCATGTGCTGTAAATGAAGTATAAATGATAAACTGCATTCTATATTTTGTCAGAAAAAGCAAATAATTTTAAACTTGGTATTAAACCGAAGATGGTCTTTTCTTCCCTGTTGTGATGTATATCCGAGTGTAAAGGCTTCTTGAACATGGCGGGACTTCATTTTGTCCATCAGGAATTGATTGGATTTTTGGATCAGTGTTGTTTGCTATTACTGTGATCTCACATGAGTGATAGGTTGCCCTCAGTCCAGCAAACATGCCATTTTGATTAAAGATTAAAAGTTAAAAATAATAATAATAATAATAGTGGGTTACACTTTATTTTGATAGTCTCCTTTAGACTATAAGTAACGTTGCACCTACATGTCACTAACTCTTATTAGATTATTCATAATCTAATCGCCAGGTGCGACGCAAGTGTTTTTTTGCTATTTTCAGCCCGACGCAGTTATCATTTTGGGTGTGCTGGTCTGAAAACGAGGTGTGTTCAGGCGCATTGTTGGCGTGTTGCTATTTTGAGGCAACTGAAAACGACTGCACTATTGACCAACAAAAACCAGGTCTAAAGTCAATGGTACGGAAGCCCTGAACGGCCATGGATAATTGTTTTCTCGTGATCACGACTTAATCTTCTCTAAGTTACACAACTGCACCAACAGGTGGCAGTATAGAACCAAACAACTGATGGGGTGCGGTATAACCTATCCAGCTTATTGTGCATCATGAAGACACCATTTTAATCATCAGTCTAAGTAACTGATAGTTTACCACATTGTGTCACTCAATATAGCCTATTGATAAGAAATATGATTTATAGCCTATGTAAAGATGTGTAGCAGCCTATAATTTAATTCAGTGATACTGTGTAACATTTCTTTGTAGCAAACTACACACATATACATAAACACTCTTCTCAAACAGCATCCCAAGATTGTATTATATCAACTGGATTAAACGTTTGTTTTTTTAGAAGTATTGCACCTCTTTTTAATGGAATAGCATGGCTAGAAGGAACGCACATGATACCAGTCACGGCCTATCCTACAGGATAGGAGGATTCTATAATAAAAAATTTCAAACGAATGAGGAAAATAAAATGGGTTGAATCCAAGCAACTCTAAATAATTTTTAGAATAGTTACAGAATAATCTGCCATCCTTCTGAAGGCACTCTGCCTGCGCTTTTGATAATTTAAACATGTTTATTACACAAATAAAATGTTTATTAAGCGAAGCAAAGATTTTGCTGAAAGATCCACAACATATAAGAGCACACGGTTTATCCGTCGATCAGATGTGCGTGAAAGTTGTGTTCGTTGCTATAGCAACAGTAGACTCCGGGTGCAGTGCAATATTTTAGAATGAAACTATCGTGAGAAAATTAAGTCATGATCAAGAGATAACAAGACAGAAAAAAAATATTATCCATGGCCATTCAGGGCTTCTGTACAATGGTGTATTTATTTTTTTCTTTTGTTATTTAAAGGGCCCATTAGTAATATGCGCCTATAGGCAGGTACACAACATGTACACTCTACTTGTTACACAGACAGGGACACACAGCAGCACACAAACATGCCAAATATTAAAAATAATGTAAAAATAATTGTGTACATAAAGATAAAAATGCCTACATGTCATGGATAGTCATTGCATGTTTTACCTAATTGCAGTAATGACAAATGAAATGGCTAATTATTTGACCAATTGTGGCAATTCACACACATTTAAATTGACTCGTCAAGTTAAGGGTGTCTATATTCCGCCATGTAAATAGCAATCCTCCATGGTGCAAGTGCACCTGGCTTTTAAAGGGAATGTGAGATGAGACTCTGATTGGTTTATTGCACGTTACACCCAAAACACACCCATGACTCACTAAGAGACTATAGGTACAACCCTTTTGGCCTGTGTGCTGACCATTTTTTCCGTCATTAAACTAGCAAAAGTGGATTTGGCACATGCCATAAGTGTACCTTCACCATGCGCTTCAGACCATGCACTCAGATCGTTAAAATAGGGCCCAAAGTGTTACCTAATGATGTGCACGGATAAATCATTTATAATAAATACTGCAATTTTCCATAAAAATAAAAGAACAAGAATTGTCCTTTTGATTTTTGACTTTAAACCGGCCGTCAAAAGATTATTTTTTCTTTTTTTTTAAGACTTTTTAGGTTAAAAAAGAACCAGGTATGGTGGCACTGGTTATGGCATCCCTAACATGTTAACCAGCCTAACCATTACCCCTTAATTTGAATAAGGTGCTCTATTGCTCATAATGCATAATACTTTCTGAATTCATGCTTCACATTAACAAATTTAATTTAGCCTCATTTAGTTTTTGGGGTTTTTTTGCACCAAAAGCAGTGAAGATTGTGTTATGATTGAAGAGTCAATTAATGCAGTCGGACTGAAAATTCAGAGGTTTGACAGTGATACAATGACACCATCTGCTTGCAGGAGTGCACTTTCACTCTCTTATTCTCTGCCATTATGGTAACGCTACACACTTGGCAAGTCGACTGAGGGATTTGTTCTGGAAACCAAAGATAATTGCAGGGCTGTAGACAACAGCTTCCAACTGACAGACGTTTGTCAATGTAACTCTGCTTTCTCTAGATCACTGCCAACATTGCTCAAGATGTGTTTCAGCCCACAGTGTTTTGAGCTGTCTTACTTGTACGTGACAATGTTCTTCTTTTGAGAGATGTTAGTAAAAAAGCATAAGTGTACCAGAATTAATGCTCTTCAGAATCCATTAAATATATGACTTTTCTCTCTCTTTTTTTTCCCCCAACAGTGTTGAACTTCTCACTTCCATGGATCCCACAGCTCTTCAATAGAGCTGATCTCAACAGAACATCACTGCAGGGCACAGATGACCACTGCACATTCATCTTGTGTAAGTCACTGTACAGACACACATGGTTTGTGACAGATGGGAAAGGACAGCATGAGAGAGCTTTAAGAAATTACAGTATAATAAAACAAAAACGTACAGGTACTGTCTGGTATGTATGTAGAATACAGTGCTGATCTATTTGTGTAATATGAGCCTATTTTTCCCTATTAGAAATATACATGTATGGGAATCTGTCTTTTGAGTGACGCTAAGTTACGACACATGTTTTCATTGTCTTTTTCAGCAAAATGAAAGCTGAACAGTATCTTATGAGGCTGACTTCACTCTTGGATTGGCTCATTCAGACCACCATAGAAGATACATTTCTTAAGCTGCATCGCATCTAAAAATCCAGTTAGAATTCTTCAGAGATTTGGTAATATAGTGTTAAAATTAACATATCAACATAAGGCATGCCACATATTGTGGTGTAATATAAGGCTATGTTGATCTTAACATTGTTTTCAGGTTTAAACAACAGCTAAATCCTTTTATCATGCATAATGTTGTGCTGTAAGGTCTTGCATTTTTTGGTCATATATCCTCTTTTGGCTTAATCTTTTTATCCCAAAGGACAAAAAAGGACATAATTGGATTAAATGGCTGTTGAAGATGGAGTATATTTTGTCTACACTGTCACCTCAACGACAGCTAAATGGGATGGTTTAACATGGTGCATTAAATCTTGATAGATATACAACTACATGCAACTAAAAACCTATAAATATCTTTATGCCACACAAACAGTTTTGCTTGTATTTTTAGGGTTATAGAAGCAGCTTGTTTCTGTGCTTTCTGCCACTGTGACATCTGTGAGCATATGACTCAGTTTGCTCTGCGTATGTCACTATACAGCACATATTACTCATCAGAACCTGTGCTTTAAAAGCCTGAGGCTTCACAAATTATTGAACAGCTAAACAAAATATACAGTAAATTAATTTCACACAATATGCAACCCAAAACTCTTATGACAAACACATATTCATATTAATGCTTTGAGTTCCTCAGCTGGATATGCTTTGGCTTTTCTCCTTGCAATGACAATTTCAAAACATCCAATCATGTTTTTCTAAGTGGCATTTTAACGCCGTCTTAAGTACCATTGAGGTTATCAGCACAGCTCAGGCAGACTTTTAAAATTCAATTTTCTTATGACTACGAATGGAACATCTTTTTGAAGAATGTGGAAAGCTTGTAGGATTCAACGCATATTCCTGAAACCAATCAAAACTTTGTACAGAATCGTCTATAGGTTTGTCAAATATAAGATTTTGCATGCATTCCACTGATACAATAAAACTATAATTGTTTTTATAGTCATATATAAACAAATCTTTTATTTCTGAAACTAATTTCAAACCGGTTTACTGCCAATTTCACTCAACTGATGCAAATCTATCAGTTCTCTCTGTCATCTCACTGTTATGTGCTGATAGAGAGAATAAAGTGATAATGTTTTTCTTTCATTTATTTTGATCACTTTGCAGACTAGGTGATATGACTGTCACTTGTACCAATAGTAGGATATATGAACCACAATAAAATGAAAACTCCTCATGATAACGCTACAGTAAGATAACATGTCCTATTAAAAAGTAAACTGATAAATCTTTCACAGAACATAAAACTTCACAGCACAGCAATGCAGCAATGAATTATCTTTCAAATAACGTATATAGTCTTTATTTCATTTCCAGGGTACATTTACATGACAGCGATGTACTAAAAATGCTACATCGCTTTTCGAGTACAGACAACAATGTTGTCAGAACGATCCCTGTTCACACAGATCCGTGAAAACGACTAAAAATGCTGTATTGTGCATGCCAGGCAAGTAGTTGGCAATGCCGCTTTGGACATGTAGGGGAGACCGGGTACAGTTGTAACACGGGGAGAGTTGTAACACTACCAATTCCACGAATCAGGGATAAAATAGGAGTCATATGACAGTTTCAGTTTTCTCTGGCTTCCTTTACGATCCCACATGGAGGTTTTCCAGTCTGTGTTGCTCTCTCTCCTGAAGCTACAGCAGAAAATCTAATTCTGAGGTAAGAAAGTAAAAAGAAAATAAGATAATATTTAGTTTACTTCTACCGTTGTAGATAATGTTGTATGAGTTATATCAGGTCAAACTGTAGTTTCTCTAGTAAAGAATGATGCATCAACCTCCTGCTAATTTCAAAACACCATGCTAATACAGCTAGCTAAACAATGGGTGACAGTGGCAGGGTAGGTTGTAACATGTTTTGAAAGGGTTACATCCATCTCCTTACATACAGCCAAGAATATTTTTGCGATTTTAATAATTCTACAGAATGCCTATGTTTACGTTAATTTGCTCTCACACACGCACCCATATGAATGTGCACATACACACCCCATATTCACACATATTTTATTGTTGCAGCCATTCATTTACAATAAAACTGTTGTGGCATATCACTTGGAGTACCCTTTTTGTGCATTTTGTCTACCTGTTACAACTTACCCCAGTATGCGTTACAACCTACCCCAGTAGTGAGGTACGCTGTAACAAAGGACCAATTTGTATTTGTCATCTCACAAAGTCTGTGATATAGTTGAAGAAGTTTAAATTGTTGCTAGTAGACAAATGTGGATACTTTACCTAAAAGTTTCAGACGTATAGCTAAAAAAAAAAAGAAGGTGGTAGTTTTAGGTACTGAAGAAAAAGTGTGTTACAACCATATCCAGTCTCCCCTAATAAACATGCGCATGACGTCGCAGTTTTCACAAATTCGCGTTTTTGCAGTTTACACAGAGACGATAACAAAAACTTGCACTTTAAAACCCGTTTTCAGGCCCCCCAAAACGGTTGTCATGCAAATTTACAGCCAAAACCCATACATTTTCCACTTTTAGTTGAAGACGGTGTCATGCTAACGGCCCCCTAGACCATGGGCTTTGGGCTGGGATATATGCGCAACTGTTCCCATCCCGCATTGTTCTGCTTCAACACTAATCGAACACACCTGAAACCCATCAGGCTTTACAGGTTCACATGGAAATCACTGGCAGGTGTGCTGGAGCAAGATGTATACTGAATGAAAGCAGATCCCAAGGCCTTATTTAATATATGCAAATGCCTGTTTTCAGTACTTTCAATTTTAGATTAAAATTGTATCCAAAGGTGTAAACAATCAACAGTTGTTTAAAACCCCGCATACAAAGTTTAATATTAATGTATGCTGGGTTTTGTGTGCCAATTTGTATGAAACTGTTACATTCATGCAGCCCTCCACTTTTGAAACGATTAAAAGTGAATGTTTGAATAGTGACATGGTTAACATGCAAAGATATGGAAGAATACTATAGTAGACGATAATTGTTTACTCACATATAGGAAAACAGAGAAAGAGGCAAAAAACTGCAGGACTAAAAAATACTGTTTATTCTGAATACTGGATAATTTTGCAATTTGAAATCTGATATTAGATCTATATTTTGAACTTTGCATTTCATTTCGTATTGAATGTATCTTCTAGGAACACATTTTAGAAGCACCCAAGGACAGGGTAGCATGTATGACGTGTAAAAGCCTTTCTGACACAAATGCTTGAAAACACTGTGAGCTTGAGTGTGCCATCATTAAAGTGTGCAGCAGACCCTGGTGTGACTTTCTCTGACGTTAATAAATGGTGTGCAGTGCAGTGCCAAGCACAAGCATGTCCCGTCATTAGGCAGCGAGGCCCACCGCCGACATAAGGGCCAGATGTCACAGGGGTTCTTTCCTGCACAAATCTGTCCCCTGCAGCAGAGATGCGGACAAAACGCAAAGCCCTTGTCTTACGCCACATCTAAAGGGCCGTCGCTGTGACAGTGAATAAGCGTGTCTGATGTCTGGCATCTGGCAAGTTGGAGCTAACACATGGAAAAGGCTGCAGTGGAGCTTTGAGAGGTGCTCTGTCAACTGCAATGTTCAGGGATTTTCATCATGTCTGTATTATTACCGCAATGGGGGGAAATCTGTCTGAATGTTGAGTTATATTGCAGTGCATATTCACTGTTTAAATGGCTCAGCTGTATGCACTGCGGCCACCATTCATGAGTTTTCCAGTGTATAATATCATTTCACTTCTCATTTACAGTAAGTGAATAATGTCCCATTCAAATAAATATTTAAAAGGGAACATCACAGTGTAAAGCTCCTTAATCTACCTGATTATGAAACACAAAAAATGGTGTTTTAAGAAATCATTATGCTACCACATCCAGTGGTTAAAGTGGGATTTGGCAGGTAGGGGAACCCTCAAATTTTGTGTAGGTGCAATAGGGAAAAATGACTCACCGTGAGACAATATATTGATTATCGTGGTATAGCAATACTTTTTGGGACAAGAGTTTCACTGTGGCACCAAGTATCACAATACTTGTTTACTTGATATTTTAATGGTTATATTTTGGTCTATCTACATCTACACTGATATAATGACAATACTATGTTAAAATTGCTGAGCACCACAATATGGAACACAACCTTGTTTTTCACAATGTAAATGCAAACATAAAAATGGGAAGTCTAAAACTGGTTAAAATTTAAGCCACCAAAATGGCTGAAGACACAACTACAACAGAAATAAATCACAACCTAGATAGACCTATTGCAGAGTCAATGTGAAAATGCAGAATCAAAAGTTTAGCTGTACCATAAAACATAAGAAACAATAACAACAACAAAACAACAATATATGTGGCTATTCTCACATCCAATCAAAATAGCTCCCATATTGACTGGTACTGTGACTTGATTTGTCTTTTTAACTCCACTGCAACCAGGCCCGGATTAAGAACACGTAGGGCCCTGGGGCTATAACAAACCCAAGGGCCCCCATAGTAACCGATCTTGGTGACACAACATTTTCTACCACAGAAATAATTAATACGGTACAACATACATGACGGAACATAATACATTTTAGTAAGTACATTTTTGTTTAGCCATAATTAAAGTGAGAAGAAAGCAATGGGATACATTTAATCAGCTCTCAAATATATATATATATATATATATATAATTTTTAGGGTGTACAGTGAAAGAGAATGGAAGCTTTCCCTGAGATAAAATAAGATCAACTGCACTAGATCAAACAGTATACGTCCTCCTGGATGGAGACAGGTAACTTAAACAGTCAATGTCATTCGATGAGCTGTAGTCTTATCCCAAAACAGTTTATAATTAGAAGTTGTAATATCAAAACTATTTAAAAATAATCTTCAAGTAGACTAATTCAGTGCCTCACTGAACAATTTTAGATCTTTTCTATCATCGTAAGCATTCATTTTCTTGTCACTATGTAAATAACTACATTATAATTAAAAAGTTGAAGTGCCTGAGCATATTTCTGAAGGTCTACCATTTAAAAAAAAAAAAAAACTTTTTTACTGTAGTTCAAAATGTACTATGAACTTAAGATACACTTTCCTTATACGTATACATAAGTTGTAACCTTTAAAATTATCAATTGTAACCTCTAATCTTGATTCAACTGATTTCAAAATATGTACTGTATTATACACCGATCAGGCATATCATTATGACCACTGACAGGTAAAGTGAATAACTGATTATCTCTTCATCATGGCACCTGTTAGTGGGTGGGATATATTAGGTAGCAAGTGAACATTAAGTCGATGTGTTAGAAGCAGGAAAAAGGGGCAAGCGTAAGGATTTGAGCAAGTTTGATGAGGGCCAAATTGTGATGCTGGACAACTGGGTCAGAGCATCTCCAAAACTGCAGCTCTTGTGGGGTGTTCACAGTCTGCAGTGGTCAGTATCTATCAAAAGTGGTCAAGGAAGGAACAGTGGAAGACCGGCGACAGGGTCAAGGCTCAGTGATGCACGTGGGGATCAAACTACTATAGCTCAAATTGCTCAAGAAGTTAATGCTAGTTCTGATAGAAAGGTGTCAGAATACACAGTGCATCGCAGTTTGTTGTGTATGGGGCTGCATAGCCTCAGACCAGTCAGGGTGCCCATGCTGACCCTGTCCAACAGTGGGCACGTGAGCATCAGAACTGGACCATGGAGCAGTGGGAGAAGGTGGCCTGGTCTGATGAATCATGTTTTTCTTTTCATGTGGATGGCTGCTTCACATACCTGGGGAACACATGGCACCAGGATGCACTATGGGAAGAAGGCAAGCCAGCGGAGGCAGTGTGATGCTTTGGCCAATGTTCTGCTGGGAAACCTTGGGTCCTGCCATCCATGTAGATGTTACTTTGACACGTACCACCTATAATAATAATAATAATAATTTGTTACATTTATATAGCGCTTTTTCTGGGTACTCAAAGCGCTTTACATGGAAATCTCCTCAACCGCCACCAATGTGTAGCATTCACCTGGATGATGTGACGGCAGCCATATTGTTCCAGAATGCCCACCACACACCAGATTGGTGGAGAGGAGACCGAGTGATGAAGCCAATCGGTATATGGGGATTATTAGGAAGCCATGTTGGACAGGGGCCAATGGGCAAATTTGGCCAGGATGCCGGGGTTACACCCTACTCTTTTTCCAAAAGACATCCTGGGATTTTTAATGACCACAAAGAGTCAGGACCTGTTTAATGTCTTATCTGAAGGACGGTGCTTTTTACAGTATAGTGTCCCCATCACTATACTGGGGTGTTAGGACCCACACAGACCACAGGGTGAGCACCCCCTGCTGGCCTCACTAACACCTCTACAAGCAGCAGTCTAGTTTTCCCAGGAGGTCTCCCATCCAGGTACTAACAGGCTCAACCCTGCTTAGCTTCAGCGGGAAACCAGTCCTGGGCTACAGGGTGATATGGCTGCTGGCACCCTACCTAAGCATTGTTGCAGACCTACCATTGTTGCAGACCACCCTTTCATAGAAACAGTATTCCCTGGTGGCTGTGGCCTCTTTCAGCAGGATAATGCGTCCTGCCACAAAGCAAAAATGGTTCAGGAATGGTTTGAGGAGCATAACAACGAGTTTGAGATGTTGACCTGGCCTCCAAATTCCCCAGATCTCAATCTAATCGAGCATCTGTGGGATGTGCTGAACAAACAAGTCCGATCCATGGAGGCCCCACCTCGCAACTTACAGGGCTTAAAGGATCTGCTGCTAACATCTTGGTGTCAGATACCACAGCACGCCTTCAGGGGTTTAGTGGAGTCCATGCCTCGATGGGTCAGGGCTGTTTTCGCAGCAAAAGGGGGACCAACACATATTAGTAATTTTGAGTAAAGCATAACATTATGATATTAATAATTTTCATAATGTTATGACTGATCTGTGTAATTTGTGACATGAATGCTAGTTAGTTTTTTCGCCACAAGCTTATTTGTGTCTAGATATATCAAATACAGCCATCACAGCTGTAGCATTTCCTCCTCAAAATCTCATGAAGCTCTTTCACATGCTAATGCATTTATCTTCTCTAATAATGATCTACTCTGCCTTTTTTCAATTGAGTTAATCAAATAAATGAATTATTTAGTAGGGGTCAAACCCAGGACAGAGATTTGTTTTAAAAATGCATACAGCACTTTATTTTATCAGAGTTGTGTTAAATCACTTTTGAACACGCAAGGTGTTTTTGAACAAAACCTCTTCCTTTAAAAATCCCAAAGTATATAAAACATGTTTAACATCATCCATTATTAATATATTAGTCTTGCTTTTTTTACATGATAATAAAACCCACAAATGGCAGACATGAATTATGATTTGTTTTAAGAGCCGCCACAATATGGCCTTCCAACGTTGCTTGCAAATTGTTCATATGGAGAGCACTTCTGAGCAGTTAGCACATGAAGGCAAACCTTCCCTGGTTTGTGGTGACAGCTGCTAAAAATAGGCTGTTAAAAATCTCACTGTAGTCAAGGACACTCCAGTGATTTACATAAAAGCAAAACTTCAAACATGTCACTGACAGGGGTAATTTTATAAATTTCCAAGAATTTTTGGCTCTCACCTTCTTACCAGCGATGCACTTTTCTGTGGGAAGAAGATAAAAATTTAAAAAGAGCTTGGTGTGTGTTCCAGCACACTGGCTAACTTTTTAAGGCTCACTGTTATCTTCTAAACCCATAGTAAAGTTTCCTGAATGGAATATTTTATAGCACATTTAGGAAAGCTGCATGTGAAAATGCTTTTTCCTGAGGTATACTCTGCTTTACGTCTGAAGTGAGAAGAACCTTGTAATGAGATTCAGTGAGATTTTCACCAGCTGTTCATCATTAAGGATTCTTTCTCATATGCAGCAACACCACATGAATCAACACTCACACGTAAGCATCACGCATTAACACGCCTTTATCCGTCGCTAATTAAAAGCCTATATTGACAGTAGTTTACTTGCCCGGCATCTGGATTGTTTTCTATTGTTTCAGTATATTTAAATGAACCATCAACGGTACTGTACTTCAAGGCATCCACTATTATGAATAGGCCAATCCAGTTATTATAATTTTTTTATAAATTAAAAGTATTGTTCTTTCATTCATTTTAATCCTCTCATGTTGCTTGGCCATTTTAGACTTGATTTGAAAAAGCTAAATGGATGGCTGTCTCACTTGTGTTGTTTGAGATCTGAAATGACCGCGATAGGAGATGAATGGGAAATATAAACAATATGAAAAAACAGACAAAAAACACAGCAGTGAAGGGGTGACTATAATATCAAGAATGCAAAGTAGACAATCTATGATATAAGACACTCTAAAATCTTTGACATGTCTTTCTCTGTGTTCAGGTTTGACTGTAGTAAAGTTAATGGAAAAACAGACACTTCAAATCAACATTTCAAACAAACAAACAAAAAATATCTAAGCCTTGACAAAAAGTAGTTTTTGAGAATGTGGTTTTGGATATTTAGACAATCTAATAAAAGTTTTTATGTCTAAAAACAACTATATAATTTACAAGCCTCTTTATATAGAATTACATTTTTAAAAGGCATTGTTTCTGTTTTAACATGAAATACAGCTTTAATTGAAAAACAAAATTAGATTATTTAAATTGGACAAATTATTTTCAATGGGGAAAAAATTATTGCATAAATATTCATTAGTAATGTAAAATTCTCTCCAAATAAAAATAAAAATATTATTGGACATAAATATATTACACTGATTTTACTGAAAATAAAAAGTAATATTTCAGGTGTTTTGTCACTTTTACAGCAAACAGTGTAAGTGACTCCCAAATTAAAGGGATAGTTCACCCAAAAATGAAAATTAGCCCATGATTTATTAAAGCGAATCGATGCGTTTGTGTAAGGAAAATAGCCATATTTAAAACTTTATGAAGTAAAGTTCCGGCCGATCGCCTGGGAAAAGTGCCTCTCGTAGTTCAAAGTGCTTCTCGTAGTTCAAAATGCTTATGCTACCAGTTATGCTCGTCAGACGTAGCGTAAACATTTTGAACTACAGAGGCAATTTCAACACTTTTCCCAGAAACTGAATACAGAAGGCGATTGGCCGAAAGTTTACTATATAAAGTTTTAAATGTGGATATTTTTCTTACACAAACGCATCTATTTGCTTCAGAAGGCCTTTATTAACCCCCTGGAGCCATGTGGAGCAGTTATTTGATGGACAGATGCATTTTTATGGACTTCAAAAACAGAGCAACAATTATAAAGCTTGGATTAGCCAGGACTTTTTTAATATAACTTCTGAAAGAAGAATGTCATATACACCTAGGATGACTTGAGGGTGTGTAAATCATGGGCTAATTTTCATTTTTGGGCGAATTAACCCTTTAACAATACCAGAGAGTTCATATAAATGATTATATGATTATAACATCCTGAATCCTAAAATAAAGAAAAAATTAAAGTTTTGGATAATGCTGGATGAGTTTAACTGACATCTGTGTTTTAGCAAATTATCCAGGCTGTCTCAATCGGTTTGTGTGTTCACCCATCCAGTTGTTCTGCAGTTGTGTATTAGAAAATCAGCCTTATGGCCAGCAGTGATGTTTAAGCAACATTCTATAAAACATTATTTAAAAACACCTTGCATTGACCCCTCCGTCAGCACTTTTCAATTCCAAGCCTAGGCATCTCCAATTCTGTAGTCTCAAGGCCGGCCAGTCCAGCTCAAGAGCAGGTAAGCCATTCTATTATGCCCGCCGTTGCACATCTACAAAAGAGGCCATGCATACACTCTAAAAAATGCTGTTTTGGGTTGTTTTAACCCAACGGTTGGGTTGAATGTTTGCTTAAAACAACCCAATCGCTGGGTTAGTCCATTTTCAACCCAACTTGGGTTGTTTTTAACCCAGCATTTTTTAGAATGTAGTTTTTCTTTCATGTGATCTTAACATAAACACCCGACCCATTTTTCGACAGCAGCAATAATTAAATTCTGAAACGTGCCTATACAGTGCTGCAGTGATGACATATTTTTGGTGAAGATAGCATCACCCTGGTCCTCTTGACAAAAACCCTATAGGATTTTTCAATTTCATTTTTATTTTGGATTATTTGAAGCATAAATATAATCGCCATAAGTAAAAAGCTAGACTTTATACCACTAAAGACTACAGTGAATAATTACTTAAATCTCTGTAATACATCACAGTTTTTGTATGACTTGTAATTTAGGAGCTTAATAGACATGGTCACTATGAACTGTCAAACTGTATATTAAAGGGACATGAAGGTTGTTCAAAAAATCTTTTGTGTTCAACAGAAAATATAAAAGCAAAAGGGTTTGGAACATACCCTCTTAGTAAATAATGACAGATACTATCCCTTTAATGTGAAGAGTCAGTAGTCTTAAAGTCTGTAGAGAGACATTTCAGATTAAGACTTTTGACAGAAGCATCAAAAAACAGTGATTTAAGTGTGAGATTTGGGTGCATGTGCCCTTCAACGAGCCATGCCTTCACCAAAACGACCATTTCAGTGACAGCCACTGTGGAGCTCCTCTCAACATTTCAACATTGACAACTAAAAGTGTGTTGCACCATAACTGGGTTTGATACTAATGCCTACGGACTGCTGTGTCAAAACATAGAGGGCAAATTAATTCATGAGATATGTAGAAGGGTACAAAATAATGATTTTATCGGATCTTTATAATGAAGGTTGTGTGCTTTTTCCCTCTGCAGCAGTGTCACACGAGTTCTGTCTGGAAGGATCAAAACACATGACAGCATGATGTATACTCCCCATGTCACAGCGCAAAGAGTTCATAATCCATCACGGTGACATGTCCTCTGATACACCATGCACCCTTTGCTTACGGTTTGGCAGGTGGGATTGTTGGATTCCGGCACTGAATCTGTTTAGGGGGCAACATATTTTACTGAACAATCAATGATCTTGTGTTAATCTTGAGTAACTATAGAGTAGTATTGCATCCTTCATATCGCTGAAGAGTCTTTAGCTTTATCATATTTATAAAAGACAGATATGCGTGCAGGTATGCAGTGGGCGGGGCTAAAGAGTCCTGAGCATGCGCACAATACATCATGGCATTATCCCTAAATAAACTTTCAATTCACTATACATTTGTATTGTTGACATTATATGCACTTACTTGCTGATTGCCAAAAAAAACACAGACATTAGATGCAGTTTCACTCACCACCTGTGGTTTCGACTCATGACCGGGAACAAACACACTTGCAGAGCTCCGTTGCTGCCCCGGAATAACAAACTGCATCCACTGTTTCGGTAACGGTGGGTTATTTGGGAGGCTGAAGGTTATCTTACAGTGGCTGAGAGAGCTCAATGTGCTGCAACCAAGCGGCAACCTCCCCCAGTTTCTGTTGAAGCCAATATGGAAGTGGCTTAAACTGCAATTCATCAACAGGCTCCAGAAGGGAGCAGAATCTCATTGAACACCATGTTAAAAAGCCCAACTTTACATTAGAAAAAAACATTTACAGCCTGGTACAAAATGTCTACATGTCTATACGCTAATTTTGCCCTTCATGACAACTGTGAGGGGGGTACGTTTTTTTATAACTCATTCGTTTACATTATATAAAGCCTTAAAGTACTGCATAATTAAGGGCGTGGCCACCGTTTCTGTATTTGCATGTGTTGTGAGTATTTGCAGCGCGTGTCTGTATTTGCATGTGTTGAGTATTTGCAGTGTGTTTCTGTATTTGCAGTGTGTGTCTGTATTTGCATGTGTTGTGAGTATTTGCAATGTGTTTCTGTATTTGCAGTTTCTGTATTTGCATGCGCTGTGAGTATTTGCAATGTGTTTCTGTATTTGCAGTTTCTGTATTTGCATGTGCTGTATTTGCAGTTCTCTATTTGCATGTGTTGTGAGTATTTGCAGTGCGTTTCTGTATTTGCATGTGCTGTGAGTATTTGCAGTGTGTTTCTCTATTTGCATGTGTTGTGAGTATTTGCAGTGTGTTTCTCTATTTGCATGTGTTGTGAGTATTTGCAGTGTGTTTCTCTATTTGCATGTGCTGTGGACTTTTGCAGCGTGTTTCTGTATTTGCATATTGTGGACTTTTGCAGTGTGTTTCTGTATTTGCATGTGTTGTGGATTTTTGCAGCGTGTTTCTGTATTTGCATGTGTTGTGGACTTTTGCAGCGTGTTTCTGTATTTGCATATTGTGGACTTTTGCAGCGTGTTTCTCTATTTGCATGTGTTGTGGACTTTTGCAGCGTGTTTCTGTATTTGCATGTGTTGTGGACTTTTGCAGCGTGTTTCTGTATTTGCATGTGTTGTGGACTTTTGCAGCGTGTTTCTGTATTTGCATGTGTTGTGGACTTTTGCAGCGTGTTTCTGTATTTGCATGTGTTGTGGACTTTTGCAGCGTGTTTCTGTATTTGCATGTGTTGTGGACTTTTGCAGCGTGTTTCTGTATTTGCATATTGTGGACTTTTGCAGCGTGTTTCTCTATTTGCATGTGTTGTGGACTTTTGCAGCGTGTTTCTGTATTTGCATGTGTTGTGGACTTTTGCAGCGTGTTTCTGTATTTGCATGTGTTGTGGACTTTTGCAGCGTGTTTCTGTATTTGCATGTGTTGTGGACTTTTGCAGCGTGTTTCTGTATTTGCATGTGTTGTGGACTTTTGCAGTGCATTTCTCTATTTGAATGTGTTGTATTTGCAGCGCATTTCTGTATTTGCATGTGTTGTGGACTTTTGCAGCGCATGTGTTGTCAGACTGATGAAGATGTTTTCTTTTTCTGCTGGTGTTTTTTTCTGTTTGCATGCGTTTTCTTCATTTGCAGCGCGTTGAGTTCTCTTGGCCACCTTATTATCTTTCCCTCACAACCAGAAACACACTTCTTTAGTGACATTGTTGATTTTGTGGTCTAAAAACAAAATGACAGTGCTGCCGACAGCTCCTGTAACTTGAACGAAGCTTGTTGACGCTCTTGCTCTCTCTCTGGTTGATGTGAGCACGCACTCATCCGGGAGAGGTGCCCATAAAAGGAATTCCACCCTTTATGACATCATACAGGGCCATACTCGGAAAAAAAAACGTTCCAAAACTTGTTCGAATCCTGAAGGATTGTATTTGGCACAGAAATCATATGTCCAACTCGTTTTTAGAAATTTTGTCCATGTTTAGCATGAGAATCAAACTCTTTAACAGTGTAAATAAGTCAGCATGCATGAAATAGCATTAGACCTCCCCCTTCCCCTTTAACAATGTACACATGGCTAAAAATGTGAGATGTATTTTAATATAATCCTTTTTAATGACACCAACACTGCTGAATAGAAGCAAGTAAATGGGTCATGGACAACAAAGCTGATTTGACACACGTCAGTGGTCATTACAAATGTTGACATGTCATTTAGGTTCACTTTGAGTTATTTGTGTAACACATAGAGAAAAGAGCACCCATGTCAGTCAGGAGAACCATCCGCAACTACAGACAAAAAAAAAAAAAAAAAAACTGTAGTTAAGCAGAAATGCATTTCCAGAGGGTTTCAAAAAGATGAAGACAAAGGCCTCATATAGTATAGATAAATTCCTTAAAGCACTCTCTTCTCTTTTTTTAGAAGGGATTTGTTTGGAAACCATTTCGGAAAGCCGCTGGCGATGGTAGTCCCATGCCACAGTCCAGATATCAGCAGATTATTACTTGCTCCGCAGAGCTGCTTTTGTTGATATGTGGAAATTCCCAGAGGGCAAGCGCCATAAGCTGTTGAAGTCGATTATGAGCTTGCATTGACCTCACCTTATCAATGTGGCAAGGCCTGCAGCAGTGTTTGCTTGGCTTTTGTCTCTTGTGAAAACACTGCACCTCAATTTCTGCAAGGAACAGAAGTGAAATCTCAGGGACATCCAGACAGAGACACTTTGACAATTTATAACATCTCTTTTCTCCTTTCCAAAAAAAACTTGTGGTTGTGAATCCAAAACCGCTCCCTATACCCTCAAATAGGGCATTATTTGAGGGGACAGCCATTTGTAGTGGTGTCCAAAACCATAGTGGACGTTATTGAGTGCACTGATTGAATCCCACATTGCACTGCAATAACAAATAACGCAATGATGAGTGTACAGCTGATGTACGTTCAACGGCTGTCCGAATTCGTCCTTCAAGTGAACTGTATAAGTAGACTAACAGGGAATAGTGATTGAGGGTTTAGAGGGCGATTTTCGGATTCAGCCCTTGTCCTTGAGGAGGTGTTAAGTCCTTACAAAAAAAACAAAAAAACAATGTTTTTATTAGTTATTTGTGCCCCTAGAGTGAGAGATTGTGCTCTTGGCATATCCGTCATTCTGTGTCATAATTTCTCAGCATACCCCTTATTTTAAACTTGGAATCCATGGAGAAATTTCTCCATAAAAGCTAAAAGAACACCTGCAAAGATGAACATTTTGTGAAAAAACTTGAGAGTTGTGCGAGGCATGGGAATAATTGACTCATTTTGAACAGAGCAAATGGAACTCAATTGAACGGTAATCTTTTCTGCTTGAACTGTCTTCTTGACATTACCAATATTATTCATCTAGCAATGTCAAGAGGACAATTACCGTCATGAGTGAAACTGGGCTCTGTTATCCGAACCGCTGATGAGGACTTGTGAGAAAAGTGAGAAGAAATTGAACATATGCTATGCAAATGACAAAATCACAATCAGAGATTCTGACAGAAAGAGGGATGTGGATAAGTGCAGAAAAATATACAGATGTCAGGCTATTGTCTGTCCAAAAAGATAATGATATAAAGGTTTTTCTTAGCTGTCATACATTTTCATCGGCTCAATATAAAGTGTTACCCAGGAGGATGAGCTTTTCTTTAGCTAGCCAAGTTCCTCGTTATAATTCTCCATAACAGCGCCGCTGAAGTCCTTGTGTCGACACAGAGCACATGTCAGGACAGGAGTGATAAAGGCCACCTCCCAGAGAACGTGAGCATGAGATCCAGGGAGAGAAGATGTTCAGTTCGGCATATACACCACAGACGGTGCACAGTAACATTTGCTGTTCAACAGATATTTGATCCGCTAGACTCCTGTGCTTCATTCAGTGCATATTTAAGGACATTTTCCTCTCAACAATATTTAATGCGAAAAAAATTTATTCACTATATGTATTCATATTTTAAACAATACACAAGACTGTCTGCACATGTTCCCATGGTAATGAGAAATGGATAATGAAGGAAAACAATTCAGATACAGCTTCTGATATTTTAAATTAAAGGCATTCCCACATGGCAGTTATAAAGATGAGCTCACTTCAATCAACAGACATAAAGCAGTGAGGTTATTTAGTAATGGCGTTAGTAGGTAGCACTAGCCTGCAGACTGACAGCATGAGCTGCATTAATACAGTCCACAAATTAATTAGCGAGTCTGTCAGTCAGCCTATAAAAATATGCTTCTTTCTATCTACTTTCTAGTGCTTGTTTCATGAAGCTAGTTGCTGTTTTTTTACATAGATAAAATTAGTCATGAGTGATTGATACTAATTCTTTTGTGTTTTCTTTGCTTTTTTTATTTAGCAATTTACTTTGACGTCTATAGATGGGGCACGCTTCTCTGAGACGAGGAGACAAAATCCAAATGTCGTTATTTATCTTGTTAATTGGAGCACTGGCACTCTTGTGCAGTGTCTGTAATGCTGTTTTAATTGGTTGTTGTAAAGGTCATGAAGGTGATGTTCTCCATCTGTAATATTAGCAATGCAGCGTTCAAATCAACAGCAGTTAGTGACGATTTGGTGTATATTACAATATGCTTTCCCAAGTCTGTATTCCTCATCTTTCACAATGTCTGTATTCCTCATCCCTCACAATGTCTGTTTCCAAAACTTTTCTCAAAATTTCTTGTACTTGAATCTGTAGACTTAGTCTTCTGAAAGAGTACTGAATCTCCTGATCAAAACAAGTGAGAAGACGACGCAGAAACAAGCAATATATGTAATCATATGCATTTGTAAAACGCAATTACGATGCTGGTGGTGGCTGGCCAAAAAAACTCTGGCGGGGAAAGGGTTAAGTTGGTTGTGAGGCACTTACAATGGTACTAAATGGGGCCAGTTTTTGGAGGCTTTAAAAGTTTTTTTTAATTTTCACTTTATTCTCAGCAGTTATTCACCTGTTAAAACTTTTTAAAGTCGTAAAGTTTTTCTTACCATAGTTAAGGTTTTAAGCATTGTTATCATGGCAACAAAGTTGTGTGTATATAACTAAAATCATGTTAACATGCATATTGTGTACATCTTGTGGCTAATGTTTACGGATTACCCACATTCATTTCCTTACTTTAACCCAGACTTTTAAGAAAATTAAGACGACATCAATCAAATACATTTTTGTAGTAATCAACATTATTCCACAAGTGCTGTGGATTGATCTTAATATGTATTGAACTCTGAATACTTGGTTATAAAATAGTCCTTGAGGGGAAGGTAGAAATAGGTTGATATAGAAGCAGAAATCATTTCAGTCAGTGTACAGTATCTACACCGATCAGGCATAACATTATGACCACCTTCCTATTATTGTATTGGTCTCCCTTTTTATGCAAAAACAGCCCTGACCCCTCGAGGCATGGACTCCACTACACCCCGGAAGGTGTGCTGTGGTATCTGGCACCAAGATGTTAGCAGCAGATCCTTTAAATCCTGTAAATTATGAGATGGGACCTCCATGGATCAGACTTATTTGTTCAGCACATCCCACAGATGCTCGATTGGACTGAGATCTGGGGTCCGTTCTTTGTACGTCGCTAACTCAGTTAGCTGGATTTGATTGTTGGCAATTTGGCATGATCTTGGATTGTCTGGTTCTTTGACGCTCATCCTGGACTTGCTGTCATAGCAACAAGTCTGTAAGCTTAAACCTGCTCAGGAGCAGGCTTATTTAATGTAAACAGGATTAGATTGCATCTTTTTAACCGGCATTGATACTTAAAATTTGTTTGATACTTAAAAAACACTGCTACTTCATTACAAGAGTTCCTTAATGAACCAGGGGAAATAATAATTTTAAATAATAACAATAATATAAAAATGTATTTGAAAATAATATTATAATGTTGTGTATAATATTGTAGACACAGCCACTTGATTGAGAGATTTATTTGTGATGGAATAATTACTTTATAATGTCATTGCAGTCTTACACACATGCTGTACAGTTAATCTGAGCCATGCATTAATTTGAGTGATGATGGATATTATGGGAATGGCTTGATGCGGCACAGGAGATGCAGATAACTTGATTTTGACCCTTAAGAAACTTTGATTAATGCTGTCACGTAACAAATCTGCTTCAAATTGAATTAAAAATTAAATGAATTGCTAATTAAAACATTGAAATAAAAATGTAAAAGGTGTACAAATACTATAAAATCGTCAATATAAATAATTGGGGATCATGTTTAAAAAAAACAGTGCACATTTAATTTATCTATTATAACTATGTTGTTTTGGTCGCTTGGCTGTTTCCTTATAAAGGTCCAGAGTTAAGTTAAGTTTTATTAAGTTTTTTGCCAGGTGGCTTTTTTAATTATATGACGTCATTACGCTGTCTTGCCGCTAGCCAATTGCTGCATTGCTGATCATGGTTTCGAGGATAGATGCATCTGCCCTTACAGCTTGTGTGTTTGATCAGACCACACGGGCCAGCCTTCGCTCCCCACGTCCATCAATGAGCCTTGGTCGCCCATGACCCTGTCGCCGGTTCAGCACTGTTCCTTCCTTGGACCACTTTTGATAGATACTGACCACTGCAGACCGGGAACACCCCACAAGAGCTGCAGTTTTGGAGATGATCTGACCCAGTCGTCCAGCATCACAATTTGGCCCGTCAAACTCACTCAAATCCTTACGCTTGCCCATTTTTTATGCTTCTAACACATCAACATTGAGGACAAAATGTTCACTTGCTCACTCTCAAAAAAAAAAGGTACATTGTTCACTGGGGCTGTACCCTAAGGTACAAAAGTGAAAAGGTACATCATTGTACCTTACTCACCCCTAAAAGGTACATATCAGTACTTTAAGAGTGCGTATTAGTACCTTTTCGGTTTTGTACCTTAGGGTACTGCCCCAGTGACAGCAATGTACCTTTTTTTCTGACAGTGCATGCCTAATATATCCCTGTCAGTGGTCATAATGTTATGCCTGATCGGTGTATACCTGTTGGTTAGATGAGCTACTACCAAGGGGAACATACAAAACCTAATATATCACAACACACATGCTCTCAGATGCCACCTCCGTTAAAGCTGTTGGGTTTCAACATTCTTCCAACACCATCTAATAAGTAAATATATATATATATACACACACACACATACATATACATACTTGCAGTATTGCATCCTGTGATTATAATATCAAAGCTGCCAGTAGGATGTCTGGTAACCTTCATTTAACTGAGTATTTGAGCATTCCATCATGTTTTACATGTCATAACAAAATTAGCTGGAGATGTTCATTTTCTTTTTTAATGAGGCATCTATTCAGATATGCAGTGGCTGTGTCGTCTATTGAAAAAGCCCAATGTTTGCAATGTGCACTGCAATCAGATTCCTTCACAGAGATAAACAAGTACCCAGAAAGAAAAAGCGGTTTTAAACCTGCTGTTTACTTTGTTAAAGGTGCAAGGTCTGAGAGGAAAGAAAAAAAGCAATCACACCTCCATCTGATGGTTGCCATCTTGCCATTTCTTTAAGACTTATATTGTGATGTATTAATTTACGGCCACAACAAGCTCAACGCTGAGCTCTGAACATATGAGCACTGATTTCCTTCTTTTTTTCTTTTAATCTATCAATGTCACAGGGCGGACTGTGGGATTATGGGTAACTGGGTCTCCACACGGCCTCCTGGTGCTTATCTCTGCTCCACTTAAGTCGAGCTGACTCCCTGGCTCCGTGTCGGGTTCAAACAGACACAGACACAGGCATCCCCCAAATCCCAGACGATGAAAAGAGAACGAGGAAGGCACTCAGCCAGTTGATTGTCAGTGCCATTATGTCTTCCCAGCATCCTCTGAGGACTCCACTCTTGAAATTCACTCTATTAAAGAGCCTTTCCGCCCTCCATTTTCTTCCTTTTGATATGTCACACTCTGATGTAGACCTGTTTTGATACATGTGACCGTATTCACTTCATTGCAAAAAGGAAAGCTAATTTTCTATGCTGGTGTTTTGGATGGCAACGTTATATGGAGAGAAAGCATCTATGTACAGTTTGAACTGGGCTAAATGGTTTTAAAAGCAGATCATCATCAGGGTGGGAATAATTCAAATGAACGTGCATCACACACGGCTAAGCATCGAGGACAGACAGGCCGCTGCTACGTCGCCTGCTCTTCCACTGCTATTTCTCTGTGCATCACATCATATCCCAATTAAAATTAATTACATGTCCAAAAGTGAATCTTTAGGGAAAAGAGCCACTAATGGCAAAATGAAATAAATTTTACGTGTCCTTTCTTGAGCTGCACAACTCCAGCGGTTACAAGTGAAAGGAACTCCCCTTTGTGTGGCTTTGTATTGCTGACAGACCGTAACAAATTAGCATATTTTCATTCGGTTTAATGATGTCAAAATATGGCAAAGGCAAAAGAAGAAAAAAGCAGTTCATTTCAATCTAATATCTGCAAACACTGGAGAGCAATATGGCACAGGGGAGCAAAAATAGAATGGATTTAGTGGACAAAAAGCTATTCTGAGGTAGAAAATTCATTTCACTTGTGGGTTATAATTTGATATGTGATCAGGTTAATGGATGTTAAAGGACCGATATGGAATCGCCTGAATCAGCAGATTCTCTTATTTAATTTGATATATAGCCTAACATTTACTTAATTCTTTGGAAGCCAATTTGCTTCCAGTTTACTGGACCCACAAAACATTGAAAAAAACATGAACATTGGAAAAAAATAATTGTGACAACACACATGTGTTTTATGGGGACCTTCCATAGACATAATGATTTTTATACTGTACAAACTGTATATTCTATCCCCCTACACTAACCCTACC